>CAKAOJ020000008.1:5747500-5910000 GCA_916701645.2 Sebastolobus alascanus
CAGCATGATTTCTCCTTCTCAGATTGTTTTATTTGAATAAAGTAAAATTATAATAGTAATTCACAACAAAAAAAAAAAAAAAATAGGTGACAATTTTTTTTTCTCATCTTGTGACCCCTCAGATTTATCTTGTGACCCCGAGCCTCAAGTTGGGAACCACTGCTCTGCCACCTGCATTCTATCTGTGAAGCATTTACCTGTAAAACTCTCATAAAGTCTTAAACTTCTGTTCTAACAGTTTTGTACTAAATTAAACTTAAATCACTGTTTTTTTTAATAGAGTCTGGTGGACAGTTTCTCCCTCAGTGGCAGAGCGACAGGTTAAAGTGTTGGTCTGAACTCACCGATGTCGTGGAGGTCGGGGAGGTCAGAGGTTGGGAGGTCAGACAGGTCGGCGGTCCATCTGACGGTTAACTTCAGCGTGTCATCGCCGTCACACTGCAGACGCACTGACGAGTCGTCACACAGCGACACAGAGCGACCTGACATGGGAAGCTACACACACAAATAAAAACCACGTTTGTTTATGTTACTTCTGGGAACATTTCAGTCACTTTGACCTTTTAATCCTGAACCAGTTCAGTTTGTGCCAGAATACAGCTGTCTAATTCAGCCAAAATGTTGAAAAAAAATACTAGTATATGCACCATAATGTATAAACACTAGGGGTGGGAAAAAAATAGATTCACCTATGTATCTAGGTGAAAGCTAGCTAAAGCTACATGCCAACTCTGTCACGGACAGGAAACGTTATCGTATCGTGGTAACGTGCGGTTGAGCCGGCCGTCGCTCTCATCTCCGTGGTCAAATGGGCCGACGCTACAACTGTAGAGCACCCATATACTGACATTTATGTTAAATGAATTCACACGTCCCCGATGGAGCTGACCATGGATGTATAAAGAGAACGGCGCTGACGGGAGAGCTAGAGACCACCTTGGGGAAGTTAGAGGAAGTATACTACAGCCAGGTGTAGTAACGGTAAGGTCAGTGCTCACCTGTGCAGAGCAGAGCCCCCTGCTGGTCATCGTGGTGAACAACAGCGACCGTAAACTGCTGATCTGAGAGCAGGACGACGACAACGACCAGATCTGAGAGGACGACACCGACTGTAGAGGCTGAGACACTACACACACACACACACACACACACACACACACACACACACACACACACACACACCAGAGTAAAATAAGAGATTCCAGGTTCATTCAAACGTGTATTTGTCTGGTTTTACTCCAGAAGCCATCAGACTTTGTGAAGAGCCACAGAACAAGAAATGGTCATTTTGACATAATATGTTCCTTTGTGGTGTTGGATATTGTTGGCTAGTTATGGGCCGACCACTGCTATTAATCCTAACTATTTCTCACATTGTCTATTTGTAGAATAAGTGTGTTTGTGTGCGTAAATGACCATGTGTACTAATGTTTGCAGGCTTGTGTGCCTCGTATTGCCCCTTGAGGGACGAACAAAATATTTTGAATTGAAAGACTAGTATGAAAAATAAACAAATATAAGATTAAAAAACATAGAAATATATGCGAAAAAGTGACTCAATTGCAAATATGCAGCTTGTAGGGCAGTTCAAATCCTGCATTAATTAATTATTTTTTCTATCAATTATATTTTTGATATTGACTCGTATAATGGTTTGAAGTTCCTTTGACTTCTTGTGGCAAAAATTGGATTGATGCATCTTTAATGTTACATTTTTAAAAGACCATAACAGTGTTTTATTCATATTTTAGCACAATAACTACTAATTACTCTGAATTACAGTATGATGATCATTTAAAATTAGGGAAACAGTAGTATTAACACTGACCGTGATGGATTAATCTGCAGATTAATATTTATAGAAATGACGGATGATTTATAAATTGATCAGTATGGATGTAGTTAGTGGGCTGGTCTGGTCCGTTAAAGATCGGCGCTCTTACTCTGACAGGCTCCACTCAGCGGTTTGTTGTCTCCGTCCCATCGACGACTCGCAGTCTCACACAGGAAGCTGCCGACAGGAAGTGAGTTCTGGTAACCGGGGTGACAGATGAGGTCACAGCTCTGCCGACCGTCAGCTGCCGGGCGGCACACCAGTGCACCATGGGTAACGGCGGAGTCGGGACAGAGAGGACCTGGAGAGGAAGACATCAACCAATCAGCAGCCTCCGCTGAGCTGCAGTTCCTCTAACGTCCACCAGAGAGGACAGATTTTCAAAATAAACCTGAAATATGGAGGTTTAAAGAGGGGCTGTTTGAACTCACGGTCACATGACGGTGTGCGCCCCATCTGTCGCGGCGTTCGGGTCCCGCCCACTTCCTGCCCGTCCTCAGAGACACACCAACAGGAAGTGACGTCACACTGCATTGGGATGAAGGAGCCGTCGGGGCGACACTGGAAACCCTGCAGCTCACACCAGCTGGGACCTGAACGCACCACACACACAGTTTACCAGTTTACAGTGTGACAGTGAACACATCACTGACAGCTGTGTGTGTGTGTGTGTGTGTGTGTGTGTGTGTGTGTGTGTGTGTGTGTGTGTGTGTGTGTGTACATCTCAGTTGTCCGGCGGGGCTCTGTGTCGCCAACTGTATCATTTCTCCGGTCCGAGGGTTAACACACACGCCGGCAGCGCCACCTGTCTGCAGCACCGAGAGACCACCGTCCTGAAACACACAACACACACACACACACACACAATACATTACATTGCACAACAACACAACACAACAACAACACAACACACAAGGTAGTTTTAAAAAGCTTTATATACATTAAAACTTTAAAAAGACATCAAACAACATTCAAAAGAGTGAATAAAAGAAAATGTCAACATGTATTTCAGTGACAACAGGTAAGGGTAAGGGATAGGATTAGGTTAAGGTTAGCGTAACGTTAGGTTTAGGTTAAGGTTAGGGTAAGGGTTAGGGTTAGGGTAAGGTTAAGGTTAGGGTAAGGGTTAGGGTAAGGTTAAGGTTAGGGTAAGGGTTAGGGTAAGGGTTAGGATTAGGTTAAGGTTAGGGTAAGGGTTAGGATTAGGCAAGTAGCGGTTATGGTTAAGGTTAGGGTAAGTGATGGAAACACAACATGTTTGTGTGTGAGTGTGTTGTTACTGTACCTCGTCACACTGTGGGCGATACGGTGAAGTGGTGGTGAGGTCAGATCCTTCCATCCAACCAGAGAGCAGCGTGTGAGCCTGAGCTCTCTGACAGCGAGTCAGACCTGCGGGAGAACACATTAAAACAATTTACTTTTTATACAAGTTACTATTGCAGAGATGAAACATGGAAGATTTGACACAGGAATGCTTGTACATTATCACCAAGGGTGGAAAATGGTTTGATATGTCCTTCACTATGGAGGTCCACTATACTGTCATGACGAGCTATGTACAGCCATTTACACACGCATGCACGGTTGCCAGTTAATCAATTCAAGCCTGAACACTAGGCTTGGGTGATAAAACCACATTTTACAAAATTACATTTGAACACATCATGATAACATCAGAATTTATCTTCGGCCATTTTACTGAATAGAACCTGAACGCATCATAATGTAAATCAATGACACCTCCCGTGTTGAAATCAGCAGGACGAGAGCTAGTTAAAGTTAGTCCTTAGTCCTGCCGATACCAACACAGATTTGTTGTTTTCAATGTAGTCTTATCGGGGAAGGTCTCGGGCCTCGCTGCCTCAGCTGTCTGAGCTGGACCCACGGCGGGACTATGGTGCGGCGGTCCAACGTGCTGCTGTATTCCGCTCAACCGGGACTGGATCTCGGTGTGGACTGCATGGAGGATGTTCCCACTGTAATGTACTCTCATTGGACTGACAGGCTTCTAGTGACACATTACGCACACACAAGGTTCGTTTCCATCCAGACCGCTGTGATTGTTTTTAAGAAATCTTGTTGATGGTGAGTTTACAGCCTCCCAAACACATTTTCTATCATCCCACAGCAAAACGCAGTACAGACTCCATACATGTAGTGTAACTCAAATAAAGCATTTAAAATGTGTGTGTGCGTGATCTCACATTTGGGCAGGTGGATGGAGCGGCTGGTAAGAGAGTCAGGGATGTACTCTCCATCCTCATCAACACACCAACACTGACCTGAACACACACAGAGTGATGAAGATGCACCGTTAGATTACAGACAACATAACTAACCTTCATATGTATTTAAAGTGTGTGTTCATGTGTTTGTGTTTGTGTTTGTGTGTGTGTGTGTGTGTGTGTGTGTGTGTGTGCGTGTGTGTGTGTGTGTGTAAGACCTGTGCTGTGGTAACACTGTGTGTGCAGCCAGTGTCCGTCAGCATCACACTGTGGAGTGAACAGCTGGTATGAACGACGCTGAGGAGGCAGGAACATCTGGACAGCTGAAAACAACAACATCATCACTGTCAGAGTGACATCAGCAAACAGGAAACACTAGAGAGCACTTCAGCGACTCTGATCATCTGAAAAAGAGCGTGGTTGTGAGATATTTTAGTATGTCCGAAACCTTAGTTTGAAACCAATAGTACGTGAATAACATACCATTTCTGGTTAAATATTACAGTATGCAATGCTGGACACTATGGCGGTATAAATATCCCAAAATGCAATGCGGTAGGGACGACAACGTTAATAACATACGTTGACGGACAGCCCTGTAACATCAATAATGCTTCAATTTAACTGTAAGTATAAGATTTCACTTTGCTAGACGTAATATATATTTTAAATTAATTCAGACTTTGATTCTCACAAATCGTTGTTTTGGTCACATGAGTTTGGTACGGGTTACCATGGTTACACGTCTCCAACCGGCAAGGAGGCTCTCAGGAAGTGATGATGTAAATTACTGCTCAGTGCGTCCGAAAAGATACGGGCTTCATCCGAAATCTCATACTATGCACTACATACCCATTCAACATACTTTTGTGTGAATGGATCTTTTCGGCAGGAATCCTAATCGGGAGAAGCTGACTGACATGAAGAAAACAACTCTCGTGATCCCTCGCTGCTTCACCACATCACCAAACTCCCTCTGTTGTTACTACATAACATGCACAATTTACTCTGGGATCAAAGTATTTTTGATTTGATTCAAACTGTGACTCACTGGAGAAAGCAGCCAATCGCAGAGCAGCTTTGGAGCGGCTCAGCAGCCTATCAGAGATCTGCAGCTCCTCCTCTGATTGGCTGATCTGGAGCTCCTCCGGGGTCAGACGCAGACCTTCGGTCAATAGGAATCCGTATCCCAGAGGCAGGTGGGAGGAGTTAGAGAGAGCGATGACGCTCTTCACTTCCTGTCTGAACGCCGTGACCTCATCCAACGCCTGAGAGCACCGACCTGCAGGTTAGCATCAATCTCTGGTTAGTGTTGCTAACAGGTTAGCATTCAGCTGTAATTAATGAGCTATGGAACTCACATGGTTCACTATTTTATTATATTTATTCTTTATTATACTTTTTATATTTTATAGCTCAAAATGCCATAAAATGTAGACATTCAATGCCTGACATCTGCAGGTGAAAACAGGTTCTGTCCTAATTATCATAAGGCTTTCTTCATTATAAAACTAATTATTATTAGTATATATATAATTTCACATCCACAAACATGAATGTTCCAATAAACAAAGAAAACTTTGAAGGAAATTAAATATTATTTTACCACAATCCCACCTAAATATGAAAGTTGTGACCGTCGTCTTTCTTTTTTATTTTAGATTTAATAACAAGACATTTCTACTCCTGGACTCTTTTTATATTGTCACAAGATGGTTCATTTATATATTGTAACATTTAACAGGCTCTGAAACATTTTGTGATGTCGATAGAAAAGTGGGACCAGCCCATAGGAGATGACCACAAAGAGCGTCATCACTCTGGTTTTAGTTAGTTTGCGTATTCAGCAGTGACAAGAGAACAGAGAGGAAATAATCCCATAAATGTGTAAAATATAGAAACTTGTCGGAGACTCTGCACGGAGCAGTCAAGGTGTGTGTTTTTTCCTGCACTTCTTCAGTATCTAAATTAAAAATATCCTGATGTTTCACAGAGGTGAGTGTTGGATTAATTAGTTTTATCTGACCTGCAGACGAACGAAGTTTCTGTGTTGTTCTCTTTGGACCTGAAACATAACAGAAAAAAACACTTTGTGACTGGAGAGATACGACTTCCATAATATTCTGGTTTTATTCAGGAACCCTTGAAAGACGCATTCACACAAAGTTTTCGCACGGACATACAAAGTCAATGCAAAGAGGTGAATCAACGCGTATTCGCTGGACTTGAAATATTTCAACTTGAGCTAGAAATTCTTGTGCCGCTGTGTGGTGAAAGCCTCTCAGCGTTGAGATTGTCCTCCTGTCGTCGCTGACGTCCTGACGTTGTTGGATCAGAAATGGAGGAAATAAATCTTGTATGTGTCTGTGGTCACCCAGAGCTACGATAGTACATCATATCTGTACAGAGACCGGATCAAACTCTGTGTATGAAACACAGACTGTCTATGGTAGAAACAACAACGTCGTTGCCGTATTTATGCCTAGATGACTTTATGTTGAGTGTTGATGGAGCAGCTGCATAGCCTGGCACTGATCCATCCAAACTCCATTCAGAAAACAAGCATTTTAAAAGTTGTTTGCTTGTCGTCTTGGTAACAGACCTGACAAAGCGGTCCAACTTGAGCAAGTAAAGTGAAGTGAAAATTCACTTTGCTTGGTGTGAACACAGCTTAAGAACAGATAAATCATCAGGATGTTGTGGCTGTAACGAACACTGCAACCTCGAAGGAGACTCAATTTAAACTGGTAGTCATATAACAACATGTAAAATCTTGAGCACATCCCTCAGTGACAGTGTGATATCTTACAGGTGACGGCGCTCCCTGTTGACCCAGAAGTCATCGTTTTCCCCTCAGCGTCCACACAGAAGCAGCGTGATCCGACACACTGCAGCGGCATGAAGTCTCCATCCTCCGAGCACGCTGGGACGTGGATCTCAGCGCCGGCAGCCATGTTTCCTTTCACCTTCAGCGCCATCGTTCGCTCTCTCTCACAGCGGGACGGACATCGAGGTCGACCGCCGGCGGTACGCGACCCCGCGACCTCCTGACCCTGAGTGTCGACACACCAGCACTCTCCACCCCGACACTGAACGTCCTGGAAACCACCGCTGGACGTGCAGCTGGGGACAAAGATGGCCGCTGCATCCTCGTCCTCGTCTCCGGAGCAGGAACGCAGAAGAGGAGTCAGAACCTGGAAAACAGGGGGAGTTTGTTGAGGTTCAGTTTGAGCTCTTATTAAACTAAATGTGTCACTGACTGGATGCTTGACCTCTGACCCCTCCTGTTTGTCCATCCAGTATGATGTGTGATCAGGTGTGTAATCACGTGCTTGATCAGGTGTTTGATCTGTTATGTGATCAGGTGATGAGGATGAGTTGTGTCTGACCTGCTCCAGTGAGGAAGAGTGTGAGCTGCTGCTGCTCCTTAGTGTGTGTTGGAGGGTAGAGAGGAAGGCCGGGTCCTCCAGAGCTCTGCTGACAGACTGGACCAGGTCCCGGTTCTTCTGGAGGCTGACGCTCTGAGAGGAGAGCCGGTCCAGACCGAGGGCTCCTCGAGATCCCACCGCTCCGCTGAAGTTAAAGGAGGCGGCGTTCTTCAGGAACTTCCCTCCGAAAACGTTCTCCTGCAGACGGCGAGGGGAGGAGCGAGCCAGAGCCTGCAGAGCCCCGCCCACCGAGGGGAAGAGACCGTGGAGGACTTCGACCAGGTGGGACAGGAAGGAGGCCGGGTCCGCCTCCACCGGCAGGAGCTCCCTGAGAGGCCGGAGGAGGGAGAGACAGGAGGCTCTGACAGAGGAGGCCTGGAGAGGAGGAGCAACAGGACCAGAGAGGAGCCGGGACAGAGCCAGACGACGCAGAGAGGGACAGTCAGCAAGACCTGGACCTGGAGGAGGAGGAGGAGGAGGAGGAGGAAGAGGAGCAGGAGGAGGAGGAGCAGGAGCAGGAGCAGGAGGAGGAGGAGGAGGAAGAGGAGCAGGAGGAGAGGGAGCAGGTGGAGGAGGAGGAGAAAGAGAAGGAAGAGGAGGAGGAGGAGGAAGAGGAGGAAAAGGAGGAAGAGGAGGAGGAGGAGAAAAAAGAGAAGGAAGAGGAGGAAGAGGAGGAGAAGGAAGAGGAGGAGGAGGAGGAGGAGGAGGAGAGGAAAAATAAAATTATATACATCTAATAATTGTTATTAGCAGCTGTCGTGGATGTGTCGTGGATGTGTCGTGGATGTGTCATGGATGTGTCGTGGATGTGTCGTGGATGTGTTGTGGATGTTGCTTCGCCCTGAATAAACTCTGTTTGTATCCCCAGACTTCCAGGATACTCACTGCAGACCAGGGAGTCTCCGAGCTGTCGCGTCCCAGGAAGCTCCCTCCCTGTGGGGTCCACACACCAGCACTGCCCCACTGGCTGACACTGCCTGGAGGTGAAGGATCCTCCGGTCTCACAGGACGGGATGCTAACGCTGGACGTCTCCATCACTGCCCGCCGCTCCTCCTCGCAGGGAGAGGGACCTGAGAGAGAGAGGGGTCGAACATCTGTTTGAACCAGTCTAAACCAGTATTTACTGGTCCAGATGTTCCCTCTGAAGGCAGTATACCAGTTTACATCTGCCAAAAGGACTTTAAACCAGTGTTAATGTGGATATGACAAATTTAAACAAGCCTAACCCAGTTTAATTTGGGGAATCCAACTGTGTACGGCTGTGTGGACGCAGCAGCATCTTAAACCAGTTTCAGTTTGCACCACTTCCTATCTACGTTCACAAGCTTAGAAAACCAGTTTAAACCATTTTAAACAGGTTTACATCTGAAGTGCTATATCTGTCCACTGTAACCAGCTTAAATGGTTTTAAAAGACTGGATCCATTTGAAACCAGTATGAACCAGTTGAAGTGAATGTAGTTTACATCTGAAGTGTCCAGTGAGGGCGAGGCGGACTCCCAGCATCCTCCTCTGCAGGACTCTGTAGATGTTGGTCTGAGAGAAGGAGCGGCCGGACCGGAGACCGGAGAACGCTGAGTCGTACACCTCCGACAGGAGCAGCTCCACACCTGGACAGGAAGTTCACACCTTCATCATCATCACCAACCACCATCATCATCAGTGTGTGTGTGTGTGTGTGTGTGTGTGTTTGTGTACCTGTGTTCTCCAGCTCTCTGCCTCGGCTGTCTGAACAGAAGCAGAAGGACGAAACCGTCGGGAAAAACTTCCTGAAACTACTGAACGTCTCAAAGGCTTCTGGGAACCTGAAACAACACGCACGCACGCATGCACACTTTCAGACGTTGTTGTGGGCTGAGTTTTCAAGCTAGGAAGCTATGCTACAAAGTTACGCTACAAGGGGTCCCTTGACCTCTGACCTCCGGATATGTGAATGAAAATGGGTTCTATGGGTACCCACAAGTCTCCCATTTACAGACATCCCCACTTTATGATAATCAAATGCAGTTTTTTGAATGCAGTATAACAGACAGACAGGTGAGTTACCTGTTGAAGGTGTGCAGACAGACAGACAGACAGACAGACAGACAGACAGACAGACAGGTGAGTTACCTGTTGAAGCTGTGCAGTAGGTCCAGCTCTGCTCTGTCGGTCATGTTGATGAATTTACACTGAACGGGCAGGAAGCCGCCGTCTTCAGAACACTGAGGAGGAGAGCGAGACCCGGAGCTGTGCAGGAGACGCCTCGACCTTACCTCGCAGCCGCCAGGACCTGCGGGTCAAAGGTCAACAGGTAGGCATTTAAATACAAAACCCTTCAACACCATTCAGTTAACTTAAATCTTCTTGTTGGAGTATCAGAAGTATCAGCAGTAGTAGTATTATCAGTGTTACCAGTAGTTTAATCAGTAGTGTTTGTACGTACAGCGTTGAGGCGTCCCGGTCTGTCTGGTCCCGTAGAGCTCCATGCCGTCCTGATCCACACACCAACACTGCCCCCTGCTGGAGTCACACTGAACTGACTCAAAGAGTCCTGAAGGAGAACACTGCAGGACCGTCTGCAGCTGGCAGGGAGACGCACCTGCAGACAGGTAGACAGGTAGACAGACAGACAGGTAGATCAGATTGTCTTTCCTTCAGTTAAGCGTTAAAGGACCGATAGTTCATATATTTACTGTATTAAGAAATAAACTGTCACGCAAACACAACCTTCTGCAGTCAATATATATACATGTATATACATTATATATATGACCTGTAACATCCCTGATTATTAAACATGTGTTAAAGTGTTGTTGTGTTTCTCACAGTGAGGAGTAGAGCTGTTGGTTCGAGTCCCGACGACCTCCTGACCTTCAGCATCAACACACCAACACTCATGACTCCGCCCACTGCACTGCACGGGTCTACACACACACACACACACACACACACACACACACACACACACACACACACACACACATCAGACGCACACGCACGCACACGCACACGCACACACACACACACACACACACACACACACACACACTGCTTAAATATGTTGATACAATGACATTCTTTAACATAGATATAGAAATAGAAACAGGAAATATTAGGCTAAAGATATTTACCTGAACCTGCCATCGTGTGCGCAGTGAGGGACATCACCTTGTTGCTTGGCAACAGCCACGCCCCTTAACAACTCACATTGGCTCAGGGTCTCCGACTCCAGCTGATACTCTGGACAATAACATTAAACAATAACAATAAACAATTATAAATAATTTAGGGCTGTCAATCGATTAAAATAGTTAATCGTGATTAATCGCACATTTTTTATCATACATTATTATACATTAGATATACTGACATTTATGTTAAATGCATTCAAACGGCCCCGTTGGAGCTGACCATGGATGTATAAAGAGAACGGAGCTGACGGCAGAGCTAGAGACCAACTTGGAGAAGTTAGAGGAAGTATACACGTGGGACTACGTCTGGTTTTCAAAATAAGGTGTTAACAAAGGGAACTGTATATACAAAATACATATATGGAAATAAGATTGATGGAAGCCAGAAGTATAAAACATTACATGTCCCTTATAAATTAAAAAGAAAATACCACTAATTTGTGAGGGAAATGTCTTTATTCTTTGATTTTGGGGTTGCTGGAAAAAATTTAATAAATAGTTCTTGACAATGACTGATATATTTGACTTCAGGACATCTCTGACTACATACATGCTGAAAAGCAAACATTTTTACTGGATTAATTTAGAGATTTTCCAAAGTAAAAGTCCCTAGAAGTGTATGATTCACCTTTTTCCCATGTTCTAGTGTTAAAAAAAGTTAACAAAAATCCCAATAAATCGTAATATCAAATCACAATACTTAAAAAATCACAACACATTGTGAATCGGCACCCAAGTATCGTGATAGTATCGAATCAGGAGATAGGTGAATCATCCCAGCCCTAATAGGAACCAATGGGCTCGGAGCCACAACAGTGAGACTGGTTCAGGTGTGCTTACCTGAAGCTTTGCCCTGCAGCAGCTCGGGGCAGCAGACCAGGATGCAGGCGATGAGGAGCAGCCAGGCCATCGTCTCTGTGGTGACAGACGGAGCATCGCTGCCTCTTTATAAACCTGCAGACCTGCTGAGTCACCGTGAGGAGGACCGACACACCTTCATCCCTCCTCCCTCCTCTTCTCCGTCCTCATCTGTCCGCCTCGGTGGAACCAGGAGTCCTCGACCGCCACTCGGGAGGCGGCCAGCGGGCCGTGAAGTCCTCTGATTGGTCGAGAGGATCTCTGAAACACAGGTGAATGGAGGTCAGTGCTCAGCGTGACGTCTGTTGTTCTTATTCCAGCACAAAGGAGCGGTGTCACCTGAGGACCAGGTGTCCTCACTGACCGTAGCCTACATTAACCTCTTCCACTCCACCCCTCTTTACAATAGACCCGTTTTAGTCTTTTTTAGTGGGGTACAGGAGGTCTTTAGGGGGATACAGGGGATCTTTAGGGGGAGATAGCAGGTCAACAGTAGATGTCACATAGAAGTGGTGTACATCATCTGAAAGCTGGAACCTGACGATTAATTTGAGATGAAGCGCAGCACTGTGTGTCAAGTTGTTCTAGTCATAAATTTAAAATAAACATTAATTGTTAATTGTGAAAGTGTATAAGTGTTTAAAACATTATGATAGAAGTATATGATGGTCATCCCCATGCTTTATTATGTCTAATAAGTTGTTGCAGCAATTTTGGGGTTGATAACATTTGTTACACAGATTTGGTGCTAAATTTAACCATTTTTTTACCACTGGAGAATTGATAAAAAATGATCAATAATATCTCCAAAATACCACAGTAAGACACCAAGACCTTGAGGAACACCATAAAAAAGCCATGGTGTGATTTGTGATCAAAAACTTTTGACATTTGGAGATTTCTGCAAGAATTGCATTTTTCTGCGATTGGATGGCGAGCACTTGTGTTGTGTAAACTGCTCAGAAACCCCCACATTGTCAATCTAGCTAGGAAAGCCATCCATCCTCTGAATGCTCTAGGTCTCTAGATTGTGGCTGTAAAGTTTCATGAGGCTGTGATTATCCTAGAGGTCACCACAGGTCATTTTATACAGTGAGGTCAATGAAATGTCTCCTATGGGGACTAACATCATCACACATGAATACAGTTGGGCTCATTGGATCCACAAGAGTCTCAGCTTTACAGTGATACCCAATTTATGTAATTCAAGACTATTTAGGGACCCCAGTATGCAGAAATATTCAAATAAATCATTTTAGAATAGGAGAAAATAACACTTTTATACTGCGTTCAAAAAATTGCATGTGATTGATTATCATAAAGTGGGCATGTCTGTAAAAGGGAGACTCGTGGGTACCCATAGAACCTATTTTCATTCACATATCTTGAGGTCAAAGGTCAAGGAACCTCTTTGAAAAGGGCCATGACAGTTTTTCCTCGCCAAATTTCACCGTTAGTTTGGAGCGTTATTTAACCTCCTTCGCAACAAGCTAGTATGACATACAGTAGTTGGTAACAATGGATTCATTAGGTTTTTCTAGTTTCATATGATCCCGCTACAACCTAAAAATCACAGGTAGCGTTAATGTGTTAAAGAAATTAGTGGCTTTAAAACGAATTTGCGTCACCACGTTATCGCGTTAACTTTGACAGCTCTATTAAAAGGCCTTTCAGAGTGAAGAATTACCTCACAAATGAACCATCTCTTGGGAGAAAATTAAGTTGCACAGAAAGAGAAATCTCGCAATTTCCTCTTTCGTGTCATCATTGTTCTTTCAGCTCTTTTGAAATACATTACACAAATTAACGCTTGTCCACAACTTCCCCTCTGCTTCTCTCCATTATCTCTTTCTTCTCTTCAACTCTGTGATAGTGACAGATTACATCACAGATCTGAGAAGTGAAATGTTTTCTGCTGTTTTTCTTTCGGAACAGACGGAACAGAATGTGAAGAAAATAAATATATATCTGTTACCACTTTGCAACTCTATATTGTTCTTAAACTGAAATCAAAATACATTTTTGCTAAGAAATCAGTTCATAATTCCCTGCGTTTGTTTCACCTCATGTACTTATTGGGTCTTTTTGGAGGACTTCTAACAGAGTGAATCTTCCTGATGTCTGATCAGTTCAGTTTAATGTCTACAGTCCTCTGATCTGTTTTTCAGGAACAAATGATACAGTTGACAAACGCCCGGTTGTTCATGTGACACGCAGGACGATTTGAGACACTTTGGAGGAAGTGAGATAATAACCACAAACACAGTCAGTATCTTTCTCACTACTGCTTGTAGTTTGATCGAACATCTGGACAAGAAAAAGTTAAATCAACTCATTAAATTAAAGTAAGGATGGCAGTTTGGGACAAAAAGATTACCTGGTGCTTTATGCTCCTGCTGGCTGGTAAGACAAGGACTGTATCTATGTTACTTTAATATCTTTACTGATGTTTTTGTCACATTTTCACATCAAACTGATGTAATCCAGAAACTTCTCTGCTTCTGAAGTTGCAGCTCTGAAACTGTTTTGATTATTGATTAATCATTAAAGTAATTTTTCATACAAAAATGTCAGAAAATGATTTCCTGCTTTTCTCTGTTTTATGTCATATTAAAGTGACTATCTAATCATTTATAATGAAATTATCATCACTGTGTTGTGTTTTTCCAGGTGCTGTGGGTCAAAGTGTGAACTATCGGGATCCTGGTTGTGCTGTGAAAGGATCGACTGTCACCCTCCCCTGCACCTTCACACCAGTTAAATCTTTCATGGACAGAGGAAGAGAGGTTTTAATAGAGATCATCAGAGTTCGCTGGTGCCGGAACCATGAAATCTGTCAAAGCTCCGTTCCGTCTGTGTACGACAGCGTGTTAACCAACAACGACCCTCGTTACAGATACCTGGGAGACAAGAAGGGAAACTGCACTTTACAGATCACTGATGTACAGAAGGAAGATGAAGGAACTCTTCGCTTCAGAGTGGAAGCTAACAACGGGGCAGGAACTTTTACTGGCAGAAACCCAGGAGCGAAAGTCACCGTCACTGGTAAGAGCATCGTATGATAATGCTATCAAAAACAATATTAATAATAATTTATATTTTTTCAGACTTTATTTAGCACTGAGAGCCAGGCTCTCTTATGTAGGAACTCCCTGTTCATATTCACAAATTTACAAACAGTCCCACCTAATGGCTGCCCAGTATAACCACAGGATCTACTGACCCCTTAACACTCCGACGGCCGGCCGGTGGGCCCGCACACTATTCTGTCTTTCAGAGGTTGTTGCGGGCCCGAGTTTGCTAGAGTGAATATACTAGTATTATATGACACTAGAAAACCGAATGAATCAATTGGTACCAACCATGTCATACTAGCAGGAAAAATGCTACATAGCGCTACGAAGTCAGGCTAAATTTTGGCGAGGAAAACCTGGCATGGGCACTTTCAGAGTCCCTTGACCTCTGACCTCAAGATATGTGAATAAAAATGGGTTCTATGGGTACCCACAAGTCTCCCCTTTACAGACATGCCCACTTTATGATAATCACATGCAATTTTTTTCATGGAGTATAAATGTGTCATTGTCTCCTATTCTAAAATGGTGTATCTGAATATTTCTGCATACTGGGGTCCCTAAACAGTCTTGAATTGCATAAATTGGGTATCACTGTAGAGCTGAGACTCTTGTGGATCCAATGAGCCCAACTGTATTCATGTGTGATGATGACTTTACACCCACAATCTAGAGACCTAGAGCATTCAGAGGATGGATGGCTTTCCTAGCTAGACTGACAATAAGGGGGTTTCTGAGCAGTTTACACAACAGAAGCGCTCGCAATCCAATCGCCGAAAAATGCAATTCTTGCAGAAATCTCCAAATGTCAAAAGTTTTTGATCCCAAATCACAGCGTGGCTTTTTCTATGGTGTTCCTAAAGGTCTTGGTTTCTTAATGTAGTATTTTGGAGGGATTATTGATCATTTTTATCAATTTTCCAGTGGTAAAAAATGGTTAAATTTAGCACCAAATCTGTGTAACAAATGTTGTCAACCCAAAAACTGCTGCGACAACTTATGAGACATAATAAAGCATGGGGATGGATATCATATACTTCTATCATAATGTTATAAACCCTTATACACTTTCACAATTCATTCATGTTTATTTCTAATTAATGACTAAAACAACTTGACACACAGTGCTGAGCTGCATCTCAAGTTAATCTTCAGGTTCACAGCTTTCAGATGATGTACACAACTTCTATGTGACATCTACTGCTGACCTGCTATCTCCCCCTAAAGACCCCCTGTACCCCCCTTAAAAAGACAAAAACTGGTCTATTGTGGGTCTCAAAGGGTTGAAATATTAGCGTCTATCCCTGGAAGACATCAGTAAGTGACTTTAAAGGCACTTTACTTTGCTCAAACTACGTACTGCTGAATAGAACAAAGGAGATCTATAATGGAAATGTATTTTATTTGATTAATTTAGATGGAATTCCAATGAAGATAAAGAGCTCCGGTGACGGGGTGTTTAAAAAAGGTGAATCAGTCACTCTGTACTGTACGCCTACTACAACGTGTACTTTCCACCAACTGGAGGTCACCTGGTTCAGAGATGACCACGCCCTCTCTGAGTCTGGCCCCACCTTCCAGCTCGCCGCTCTGACTGCAAAGGATTCTGGGAACTACACCTGTGGTTTTAAGGACGGCGGCACACTCTTCCCGCCGTACAGCCTGTACGTGGAGGCTGCAGAGGAAGGTTTGTTTGATCACTTTTCTCTGTAGATTCTTCTTGTAGCTTTGACCTTTAATCAAAGAAACAGATATTTTCTAACACAGCTGTTCATGTTTTGTTCTGATGATTCAACCAGGAGAGTTTCATGTCCATCACCAACACATTACTTGTGTTTGTTTTGACTTGGTCCAAATTATAATGAAAAGAATAAATTATGCTAATATTGATTCTCGTATTTCGAAACAGCAATCTCACCTCAAGGTAAATCAACTAGCTGCTCTGGTGCTTTAAATCACTTGATCTTCATCACTAGAGCGCTAATAAGAAATGGACATTTGAACATATACAACTTCATGACAACTGGGCAAACATCTGCTGATGAAGAGCATGAGAAATTACTGAAACTAAATTGTAACATCAGAATTCAGAGGACTGTGGTTTTTCTTGATGTTTAACGTCTATAGTCCAACCGCTCACTGTCCATCTGATCTGTTTCACAGGAACGAACAGTGGTACAGTTGACCCACTGCTGGCTGTTCGTCTGGTTCTCTTCACTCTGCACACAGTGCTCATCATCATAGTGGCATCCATTGTCATCAAAAGGTAACTTTCACCTACAAAAAAACAAAAACAAATCCTTTTTCATGCAATTTCTGCTCCTTCATCCGGCATACTGACACTCTCTCGTTCCCTACGGCATTAACACCGTCAATCTCTCGTTGCCTACGGCGTTAGCACCAGCAGTCTCTCGTTCCCTACGGCGCTAACACCGGCACTCTCGTTCCCTACGGCGCTAACACCGGCACTCACTCATTCCCTACGGCGCTAACACCGGCACTCTCGTTCCCTACGGCGCTAACACCGGCACTCACTCATTCCCTACGGTGCTAACACCGGCACTCTTGTTCCCTACGGCGCTAACACCGGCACTCTCTCGTTCCCTACGGCACTAACACTGTCATTCTGGAAGCTTGCCGGCTGCTGTCAATCAAACAAAGCTGGCTGAGATGAAAAGGAGCATTTCTGATATTTTCCCAAATACCTTTTTTTCTACCTTTTAATTATAAAAACTATTAATACATTTAAAATAATGTTAGATTCTACTCACCGACTATTTTTACATACAGGATGTGTGTTTGCAAGAAAGAAGGGCGGAAAGACGTGACTGTGCCGGTGAGTCATACATTTAACATTTCATGTCTTCATGGAGGCTCTCTGAGCGTCCAGCCATGCCTTTCATGACTTCCTGTTAAAAAACTGCTGATGGTGAACAGATCGAATCTAAAGACAAATGCTATTGTTTGACATGGCAGTTATGGCAATTAAAGGTGGTGATTAAAGGAACAACAGCTGCCATAGAGTGAAGAATTACCTCACAAATGAACCATGTCTTATAAGTTAATTAAGTTCCACAGAAACAGGAACCTGCCTTCTGTCAGAGGATGACCACACTGACGGGAACATTTCTGTTATTTAACTGATAAAAAACAACGTCATAATTTCCTCTTTCATGTCATCAGTCTTCTTTCGGCTCTTTTGAATAAAATTTCATGAGAAATTAACGCTGGTCTACAACAACAATATTTAGTATTTACTGTTATTTTAATGAGTCAGATACATATTAGGGCTGTCAAAGTCAGCTCAGTTTTAAAGCTAGAGTGAAGATACCGGTATCATATGAAACTAGAAAACCTAAAGAATCCATTGGTACCAACCATGTCATACTAGCTTGTCATGAAGGAGGCTAAATAACGCTCCACACTTACACAAAATTTTGGTGAGGAAAAACTGTCATGTCCATTTTCAAAGGGGTCCCTTGACCTCTGACCTCCAGATATGTGAATGTAAATGGGTTCTATGGGTACCCACAAGTCTCCCCTTTACAGACATGCCCCCTTTATGATAATCACATGCAGTTTGGGGCAAGTCATAGTCAAGTCACCACACTGACACACTGACAGCTGTTGTTGCCTGTTGGGCTGCAGTTTTCCATGTTGTGATTTGAGCATATTTTTTATGCTAAATGCAGTACCTGTGAGGGTTTCTGGACAATATCTGTCATTGTTTTGTGTTGTTAACTGATTTCCAATAATAAATATAAACATACATTTGCATAAAGCAGCATATTTTCCCACTCCATGTTGATATGAGAAGTAAATACTTGAAAAATCTCCCTTTAAGGTACATTTTGAACAGATAAAAAATGTGCAATTAATTTGCGATTAATCGCGATTAAATATTGTAATTGATTGGCAACCCTAATACATATTTAATCAACATTTAGGTAAAAGTATCAGACTCGGTATCAGCAGAGAATCGATATTAAAGGACTCTGATAGGAACCATAAAAACTTAACATAAAAACGCCCAAGAATATCTGCATCTACATAACCCAGAGCCAGAGTTATCGGCCATGCACATGCATGATATTAACTCAACCTAAACACATAATAAAAACAGTATTAAAAGCTGAATTGCTCATCAGAAATAAAGTGTAATGATTATTTTCATATCAACAGAGAGAAAAATCACCTGAGCCAGTAAGGTTAGAGGGTGATCCCATGACCTGTCCTCTAGCGCCACCCTCAGGACAAATTGTAGATTATAGCTCCACTACTGGTGAGACTCATCAGTGTGTTGTTGGTTTAATTACTTTTCCTGTGTGAACTCTGCTTTCTGTCTCAGCCTCCAGACTTCTTTGAGGAGCTGTGACGTCCAGAGGAACGAGGCCGGACTGTCTGATATTATCAGCTGTAACATATCTGCTCTAACGTTGATCGGTGGTTGTTTCACCCAGCAGGAAGCTCTCTGTAGTTAATTTGATTTACAGGACATCAAACATATATCCAGTCTGTTTGTATGTGTATGAATATTGTAGTTCACATCTGCCTTTTTTTTTTTGCTTCAGTTAATAGTTTCAGCACGTAAACGCCATACGCGTGTACGTAGCGATGCACAGCACTTCATGCGATCCATATAGCTGTTACCTTGTTCCAAAAATGAAGCAGGCTCCTGTAATTGATTATTTTAGATTACCAAAGTAATATGGTGCTCTGGCCAAAATCAACATCTGTCTCTGTTAAGGTATTTTTGTTTATTTATTTTATTTCTTCTCCAATTTTTTTGTTTGTTTCTTGAGACTCCTCTCTATGTGGATGCACATGATGCCATGATTGTTAATTTTCATTATAATATTTGTTTGCCGAACTGCGAATAGTTCTCTTTTTTTCATTTCCTTACAAAGCAGCTATGTATATTTCAAATGTACAAAAGTGAATAAACATTTTGTTAAAAAAAAAGAAAGAAAATGTACTTAAAGTATAAACATAAAAGTACTCACTATGCTATCTTTAGTTGTTACATTATTATATGTTATAATATTAGATTATTATTGATGCGGTAAGATGTAACGTGTTTTATTTCATATTATTTTATTTACTGCTGGGTGGATTAATTCACTGTATAACAATGCACTGTATCTCATATACTCAATAAAAGCAAAATAATTAAAAGCATAATATTTCCCTCTGAATTGTAGTGGAGTAGAAAGTAGCATCAAAATTGTACTTGAGTAAACTTTACCAGTTACTTGAGTAACTGATAAAGTTGGTCGCACCAGTGCTACCAGTGGAAAAGTTAGTCTAGAGCCCAGTTCAGTTCTTTAACATGTTTATAATATTTCTATCTGATGAAATGGTGAAGCCATTAAAACATGGATTCTTGGATTTGAATATCTAATTTAATATGGGGAGCTTTAAAGATTAAAAAATATATATTGTTCCACTTGTACATCCTTTTATACATACTTTTACGCCTTTGTATGACATATTTTATATTCTATACATAATTTCCACAAGGACATGAATATAACATAATACTTCTTTTAAAGGGGCTATATGTAAGAATCAGATATTGCTTGTTCACAGCGACACCTGTGGCCGCAATGTCAACGAAAGTCAGCGTCCTGTTGCTCGTGCTCGCGCTTTGTGCTCGCGCTACATTGACCTGAACGAGCACCGGTCTAAACAGTGAGGCGACACACGTCAGCTAACACACAATATCACTCTATATTTCACCTGCTTGGCAGTAATGTTAGCTGACCAGACGAAGGTCTCTCCACCGATCAATGCTGATTCTAGTGCTGGCTTTTCCTGTCTCAGCCCGCCGACCGCGGAGGGAACGGGGGGGGGGGGAGACTACGACACCCGGTCGGGGGGGGGAGACACCGACACCTGGTCGGGACGATAACGTAACTCGCTGCGGAGCTCCGTCACTTCACAAGACACGGGAAACCTCTGTTGGTCTGGAGGAGCTGCAGCATTTATTTCTGCAAAAACGTCCACTGCACATTCACTAGATATTCTCAGAGCTAAACTAACTCTCTGCAGTGTGCGCGCGTGCACGTGGAGTTGGAGCGAGCCGAGCGGGTGAGAACAGCGCGGTGTGCAAGTAGGCAGCAGGAGCAGAGCTGCTGTGCGCTCGCGTGTGGGTACGCGAGCGCGCATGGGATTCCGACCCGTTATGATTTATGCGCGTGAAAAGTTACAAATAGTCCCTTTAAGAAAGTATCAATAAGAAAGTTTTGTACTAATATTTGGTGGTTTTGATTAGTCTCTGGTGATAGTAAACTGAATATATTTTGTGTTTTAGGATGTTGGTGGGACAAAACAAGACGTCACCTCAGAGTTTTCCTCTGTGATAGACATGTTTCACAATTTTCTTCATATTATTGACTAAATGATTAATATAGAAAATAACCAGCAGATCATTTGATAATGATAATAACATAATTAACTCACCCAACCACAGGATTATAGCCTATTTACAGATTTGTTTACATTAAAAAACACCACTTCATGTATCAAATACATGACTTACACTCCTGTTATCAGTTTATTTATAAAAACAGACCTCAAGACCTACAGTGTGATTAAATCCAAGACTGAATATACAGTAGCTCACACCTTCAACTCAACGAAGATGGAAAAATTCATTTCACCTTCAGCGCAGACTACAAACATTCACACACCACATACAGTCAACAGTAGACTACCGTTACACAACAATGATGATGATTAATCAATCAATTCTGAAAGCTCTGAGGTCACGACTTGTGATGTGTTTGTTGACGTTGTCAGACAGTTCTTGGTAATTTTACAATATGTCTGAGATAGATAGATAGATAGATAGATAGATAGATAGTCAAATAGATAGATAGATAGATAGATAGATAGATAGTCAAATAGATAGATAGATAGATAGATAGATAGATAGATAGATAGATAGATAGTCAAATAGATAGATAGATAGATAGATAGATAGATAGATATAGATAGATAGTAAAAATAGATAGATAGATAGATAGATAGATAGATAGTCAAATAGATAGATAGATAGATAGATAGATAGATATAGATAGTAAAAATAGATAGATAGATAGATAGATAGATAGATAGTCAAATAGATAGATAGATAGATAGATAGATAGATAGATAGATAGTCAGATAGTCAGATAGATAGATAGATAGATAGATAGATAGATAGATAGATACCGAAATGGCCGGTGTTGAAAAATAAAACATAATCATAATAAGCGTTTTCAAACCAAAATGGCGGCTGTTGTCCAAAACAGCGCAGTTCCGTCTCTTTGCTTCTACACTCTTTGATATTACTAAACATTTAGCTGGTAAACTATCTGACTCATCATAAACTTTATTCCAGACCCATAGGTCCATATAGGACTGACAGACACACTTCACAGACAGAGAGACAGACAGACAGACAGACATAAGTTGTATTTTACTCACATTGTTTGAAGTCTTTTCCTTCATGGCTCCATAATCGCGATGTCCACTTTCGTATATTCCTTTGTAACGTCCCGCTGTACTTGTCGCTGTGACGCCATCTTGTTTGTTTGCCAACAGGACGTCTCCCGCCATATCGCTGCTAGGTAACGAGCGTTCTTTTAATACATCCATGGTAACGAGCGTTCTTTTAATACATCCATGGTAACGAGTCGGGCCGGACTAACGTTAATAAGTTAGCCAGCTTCCAGCTACACAGGAAAAACTAACTCCGTCGCTTGTTTCATTTAAACTAACTTTCTACAGTTAGTTTGATAAGAAGCCGAAGTAATGTTTCCACTGACCACAGACTTGAGATAACTGTTTCTGTCTGTTTACAGCGTCACGTCATATCGACGTTTTCACCACCTCCACCTGTTGCTCTTTCATCGGCGCCACGATGGGTACTACGTTCTTCTTCTTCTTCTTCTTCTTCTTCTTCTTGTTAGAAGTTTAATGGCGGCTGGCAAACATCGATGTGGTGCATTACCGCCACCAACTGGTATGGAGTGTGGATCAGACTGTCTAGTATTTCCAATATTAAATAAATAAATAGTAAAGATAAATAAATAAATTAAATAAACAAATAAATACATACATAAATAAGATAAATAAATACATAAATAAAAATCATATTTTTTCAATCATATTAATTTGTCTACGATACTGAAATAGTAATCCATAACACTCATTTTGTGAGTTCTTTTGTAGAACATCTATTATATCAAACTGCACTTTAATCTCTGTGAGGTCTTGAATCAAATGCCTTCTTTCTTCCTCATATCTCTCACAATTCAATACAACAGACTGGCTAGTATTTACAATAGTCAAGAGTGTCCAAACCTGAGTCTTGATATGATTGTCTCATCTCTTTCCTTTGAACTCCTTTCCTCTCTTCCTCCCATTGCTTCTGCCACCTTTCCTTCAGTTTCTGTTTAATAATGCTGAAGCTAACTGTCAAATCAATGTAATTAGTTTTTGTAACCTCCTTTGCCACCTTATCTACCATTTAATTTCCTTTGACACCAATATGTGTTGGTATCCATAGAAATATTACTGTAAGACCCATCATTTGAATTCTGTATAATGTTTGTTGGCCTGCTGTCTGAATGATGGTGGTTAAATAAAACAAAAAAACAGCACATTTATTTCTTGAAAATGTGTTTATTAAATGACTGAATAATACAATGATCTTATCAGAGATGAAATTGCAGCAATTTTAAAAGACAAAGTGAGATCTTCACTGTACCTTCATACATTTTTTTGTGTTGCACACGTATGGATGAAATCTATTTATACAGGCACAGAAGAATATAATGGAAAGATATATATATTACAAAAACATGTATTTTCTCCAAAATAAACTTTACTTGGTGCTGAACATGAAAGTCAATCATGTTGATATAAAAACAGATTTGTGGATTGTCTGACCGACACGAATAAGAAAATATTTATTATATTTAAAAAGATTCCCACTCGGTTTTCCAGTGTATTCAATGATTAATTATTAATATACTGTATGATTGTCAAAATGTCAATCACTGTATGGGAAAAGGAAATCAAGCATAAAAACTATCATTAAGTGTTTGGATCCTGAATAAAATCTTCTGATGATTTTAATCTGTGATGTTTTACAGATTATTTAAAGTCTTTTTTCACAGACAGAACCAGGTGCCCTCTGTTCACAAGTCCAAAACAAATGTACATTATTAATGTGTCAAAAGTATGACGAGACATCTCATTATTATGTCTGAGTTGTCTGACACATCTCATGATTTGCTTGGTTATTATACCGCATGGTTGTTAAGTTCAGTAAAAACTGTTCACATCACTTTTAAAATGTGCAAATTAGTTTCCACTTTGTGAAAATTTTTGATTTTGTCTCTTTTGAGGTTTCAGACTTTGGACACAACGAAAAGTAGAAATATGTGACCACTCATCAGAGGGAACGTAAGGGAACAAAAATACTTTTCACTCATGAAGAACAGATGGCAGTTCACTGGATTTGTTTTTAACTTGCAGTCCGCTTCATTCTCTGGGCATAAAAGTTAAAATATGAGTAGAAAATCATCTTTTAAAAATCTACTAATGTGAGTAGAGGATGAACTCTCTCTGAAGGCACTCTTTGTGCCTCGGAGGCTGTTTTAAATCCTCAAGTAGTTGAATGGCAATTACACCCAAAATATTAAAGAAACATTTCACCCAAACGTGATAATTTAGTATGATCCCTAAACACCAGCGTGGATGGATTGATTACTGAACTACCTACCAGCCACAGGCCCAGGGGCTCAAGGGGCGCAATACGACTACAAGGAGACGCAAAACAACTACAAGGAAACACAAAACTACTTCAAAAAGTTACAAAACAGCCACAAAGAAAGACAAAACGACTGCAACGAAACGACTGCTATGTAGGAAGTGTTGGGGGCTTTAACATGTCTGTGCTCTTTATGATCCTGTATGAAATAGTTTGTGTAATCTTTGTTCCTGTAGTGAGTAAATCCCTGATCTCGACCCTGAACAAATTCAAACATATTGGGTCAGTAATGAACTAAACCATCAACGTGTTTGGGCGAAGTATTCCTTTAAATTATTAAGGGGCAATAACAGAAACAATTCCAATCAACTTCACACTTACATGACTAAAATCAGTAAAATCCAGGCGGGATAATAAACAGCTGATTACTTTTATCTTCATCGTATATATTCAGAGTGTATTAAAGTTGGACAAACAGCATCATTTCCTTCACAAAACGTTAAATTTAAAAAATACAAAGTGATTACGATGATTAAAAAGCTTTAAATTGAAAAAAATATTGATCATATAGACCATGAAGTCAAAACCACTAAAAGGTTAAGAATATAAAACAATATCAAAAACATATATTTGAGCTCTTTGAAATATACTTATGAAACAGGAAATAAGCCCGTCTGTAACACAAGACTGCTTCAAATAAAGGACTAAGAAATGAAGCTGGAAACATCTGGAAACATCTGGCGTCACAGTCAGCGATCCACAGGAAGAAGAACAGAGAGTGGAATGTTGCTTTAAAGTGGTGCAATAATAAAATGACTGGTCACCTCATCAGAGTGAAAAAGGTGCTTTTCGCAAAGGCTCATGGGAAGGTCTCAATCAACAAAGAAATTCAGGTGTGTTCAGCAGAACGTCTCATCTCTATGAACTGAAACTCGATCCAGATTAAAGTCTTGAAAATCTGCTTCTCGCATGAACAGATTTACAGTGTGTTCACACCAAGAGTGAAGCCAACTTTTCGTGCGGCGCGATTACAAAGTCAATGCAAAGAGGTGAATATACGTGAAATTGCGCCGGGCGACATCCGTGGGAGTTGAATTATTTCAACTTGAGCGAGACGTTTGCGTGCTGCTGTGTGGTGAAAGCCTCTCAGCATTGAGATTGTCCTCCTGTGGTCACTTATGTCCTGACGTTGTTGAATCAGAAATGGAGGAAATAAATCTTGTATGTGTCTGTGGTCACCCGGAGCTACGATAGTCCATCATATCTGTACTTAGACCGGACCAAACTCTGTGTAGAAACCACAGACTGTCTTTGGTAGAAACAACAAAGTCGCTGCCGTATTTATGCCTAGATGACTTTATGTTGAGTGTTGATGGAGCAGCTGCATAGCCTGGCACTGATCCATCCAAACTCCATTCAGAAAACAAGCATTTTAAAAGTTGTTCGCTTGTCGTCTTGGTATCAGACCTGACAAAGCATGAATTCAGACTTTTTACTAATCAGCATCATTATGTAGTTATTTCAGCATCATTATGATCTGTTTATTGGTATTAAATCACAGCACAATCTGTTTATTTTGGGTTCATACCACAGTAGAGATGTATGGCTGCTAGATACAGTCAGTGTAATGACACTGTATGTGAATACAGCTCGCCGCCGGGTGATGTAATAAACCCAGACACAATGGCGTTTGGTTTTCTGACATATCTGACATAACTTCACCAACAAGTACAAAGCAGCAACAGTGGTTATTTCTTCCATGGTTGATGGAGGAAAAGTTGTTGGTATCTATGGAGACAAGCTCCTCCTCCTCCTCTCCGGAGCGTCTAGAGCGAATGAACACAGATGATACCGGTGGTCCAACTCGCACAAGTAAAGTGAGGCGAAAATTCACTTCGCTCTTGATCTGAACACGGCTTTAAATTGAGCTGAACAGCAGCAGCAGATAATCACCTCCACACTGATCCAGATGAGAGAAATGTTAAATTAAACAGTTCCATCTGCTGGTTTCAGTAGAAATAGAAATAATCTGAAATAAAACTGATAATTTTGTTTTTTGTGTTTGTTTTTTCTTCAACACAAATATGAACGACAAACAGTCAAACATCATTACATCTAGTCAGATATGACTTGTTTCTTCTGGGTTTTTTTTAATTAAATGTTTAAAAAGAAATTTTTAATGATTATAAAGACACATTTTCTTTGTTGAGTTCCTTCATTTTGGTACAAACTTTAAAATCTTCTGGGTCTAAATTTCATGAGGCGTTCAGGGCCTGAACGGAAAAAATAAATACCATAGCGACAAGAAAACCTTTGTTTAGTATTACTGCCGACACCACAGTGATTTCTCCTCGCCTCATTGGTATGTTTTTAAGACTTTTTGTGGTCTGAGGAGGTTAAAGTTTGCAATATTTCACACAAATAAAAAGCTAATTTAAGAGAGAATAAACATAATAAATATTTAATACTACATAAAATATTCTTAATTCTCAGATTTATCTTGGAAACCAAAAACTGTTTAATTTTCAGTGAATTAAGAGAATTTTATGACACATTATTTGATTTCTGTTGTCAATTTAGGCAAAATGTATTCATAAATTTCATGATATTCAATAACAAAAAGAAAAGCAATTCAGCTACAATGACGGACAATAAATCCATAAATTGATCTGATTCATTATGTTGTTTAAAATCTTAAAAAATAAACTTTACAGCAGAATATTTAGTGGTTCGGTGGTTTTAGTGTCTCTGTTCTTCCTTCAGAAATATGGTTTTAATAAACATCTGCTTCCTGTTTCTTTAAGATCACGACACGCTCTGCACGCTGATCGATTCATTATTGGATGATTGATTATATTGATGATCGCAGCGCAGTGCGTCCTCAGCTGTGGCGGACGACGACGACTAAAAACAGGATCTAAAATGACTTTAAAAATGGACTGAAGCTCTGCCTCCTGTCATCACGTTAAAGGAATAGTGCGTAAAATAATCTGACCTCCGTGTAACGAATGATAAAAACGGAGTTAATCTGTTTCGTTGGCCGGCGTGTTGAGCTTCGCCGCCTCTGCATCCCCCGTCGCCGGACCGCCGTTACTGGACTGCGGCTTCCCGTCTTTCTTAAAGGGAAACCCGCGATTCTTCACAAACAAGCCGAGGTCAACGGAGAACATCACCGTCGCCAAGAAGCCGAACACCTGCAGGAGGAGGAGTTATTAAAATACATCTTTAATTATCAAGTAGGAAGGGAGAGGGGAGGAGGAGGAGAGGAGAGGGGAGGTGAGGAGAGGAGGAGGCAGAGCAGGAGAGAAGGAGGTAGAGGTGGAGAGAAGAGAGGGGAGGTGAGGAAAAGAGAGGAGGAGGTAAGAAAGGAAAGGAGGAGGCAGAGGAGAAGAGAAGAGAGGGGAGGTGAGGAGGGGGGAGGAGGAGGAGAGGAGAGGAGGAGGTAACAAAGGAAAGGAGGGGGTAGAGGAGGAGAGAAGGAGGTAGAGGAGGAGAAGAGAGGGGAGTTGAGGAGAGGATGAGGTATGAAAGGAAAGGAGGAGGCAGAGGAGGAAAGAAGGAGGTAAAGAAGGACATTAAGAGAGGAAAGGAGGAGAGAAGGAGATAAAGATGGAGGTAAAGAAGGACAGTAAGAGAGGAAAGAAGGAGGTAGAGGAGGAGAGAAGGAGGTAAAGAAAGAGGTAAAGAAGGACAGTAAGAAAGGAAAGAAGGGGGTAAAGGAGGTAAAGAAGGAAAGAAGGAGGTAAAAAAGGACAATAAGAAAGGAAAGAAGGGGGTAGAGGAGGAGAGAAGGAGGTAAAGGAGGTAAAAAAGGACACTAGGAGAGGAAAGAAGGAAAGAAGGAGGTAAAGAAGGACACTAGGAGAGGACAGCAGTGTGAGTGTTAATCAGCTGCTGAGTTTGTTTTTCGTTGTTTTCTCACCACAGCACTTCTCTCCATGACGGTGCCGCTGTTGTCTGAAGCGAAGATGATGGAGGAGATGAGGAACAACAGAGCGATGACACCGGTGTACACAAAGTCCTGAAGATGAAGAAGAAGAAGGAGAAGAAAAATAAAGAAGAAGATTAGATTCACTGTTGAAACACAACCTGTGTCAAAAATAAATACAGAAATAAATAAAAGGGGAAATTAAACAGAAGAGTAAACAAATAAGGGGATTAACACAAAGATATATAAATAGCAAATTAAAACAGAAATATTAATTCATGTCACATTTCTGTTTTAATTTGCTTCTTTATTTATTTATCTTATATACTGTATAGTCTATCTATGCACTCTGACCCTATGACACATGTTGAGTGACAGCTCATTTGCGTAATGAGGCAGAAATGTATTAAGAAAAGAATACAGATATACCCTAAATGAGTTTGGGGAAATAAATAATGGGTGAAATGCAAATGGAATTTCTGTGCATAAATAAATAAATGCATAAATAAATACATACGTTTCAAAATAAATATAAAATAAATAAATAAATGCATAAATAAATACATACATTTCAAAATAAATATAAAATAAATAAATAAAGGCAAAAATAAATGTATACATTTAAAAATTAATACATAAAATAATAAAACAGAAGAGTAAATAAATAAGGGAATTAATAAAAAGGTAAATAAATAAAGAAGCAAATTAAGACAGAAATATCAATTTGTCACATTTTATCAACTAATTAATGGCTGCATTTATTTTTAAAATAATTTTTGCTGCATTTCATGACATTTATTTATTTATCGAGTCATTTATTTATTCACTGATGGCCTGGCCCTGAACATATAAAATAAAAAGCAGATTACCGCCGGTGGAGGGCAGCATTACGCCTCGCAGCGAAAAATCTGCCGGTAATCTGTTCGTAGTAGAAGAACTTGTTCCGCCGTCTTTCTTCCTTCACTAACCAGCCTGTAACTTGTTTACATTTTACACTTTATCAGTGTGTTTCTGTTGGTTCGTCGCAGTAACGATGCCCTGGAGGTGTTGTGTTCCCGGCTGTAAAGGCTACGACGAGGCCAAGTCTATGGGGGTCGTTTTTCACGGTTTACCGACGAGGGACCCGCAGCGCTGCAGAACATGGCTGAAAGCGATACGGAACCCCCGGTTCGACGAGGACACACCGGTCTCTAAGTACAGCGGGGTGCGGGTCTGCAGCCTGCACTTCCAGCCCGAAGACTACGAGGAGGACTTCAGGGCGAAGATACTGAACATCGCGCCCAAGCCGGTGTTGAAGAGCGGCGCTGTGCCGTCAGTGTTCCCCGGGAGGCAGCACGGTGAGCCGGGCAGCGCTGCTGACTCCTCTCCGCCGGCTCCGAAGAGAAGCAGAGCACCGGTGAATATTCATTATATACTCTCTGGATATCCAGGTGTGTCTTTTATTCACCTGTCTGTGTCAGTAACAACACATTTACCTTTATACAGTGTTGGAAGAAGTACTCAGATATAAAGTAGTAATAGCTACCAAAGTACTCTTGTTACAAGTAAAAATCCTGCACTCAAAATATTACTTAAGTAAAAGTACAAAATTATTATGTAAAAATAAAACGAATAAATAAATAAGTGACTCGATTAATAAATAAATATACCATTAAATGTAGCAAAAATAATATTAAAAATAAATGCAGCCATTCATTAATTGATAAAATGTAACAAATCGATATTTCTGTCTCAATTTGCTTCTTTATTTATTTACCTTTTTATTAATTCCCTTATTTATTTACTCTTCTGTTTAATTTTCAGTTTAATTATTTTATGTATTAATTTTTAAAAGTATTCATTTATTTGTATTTATTTTTGCATTTATTTATTTATTTTATATTTATTTTGAAATGTATGTATTTATTTATGCATTTATTTATTTCTGCACAGAAATTCCATTTGCATTTCACCCATTATTTATTTCCCCAAACTCATTTACAGTATATCTGTATTCTTTTCTTTATGCATTTCTGCCTCATTACGCAAATGAGCTGTCACTCAACATGTGTCATAGGGTCAGAGTGCATAGATAGACTATACAGTATATAAGATAAATAAATAAAGAAGCAAATTAAAACAGAGATATTAAATTATGTCACATTCTATCAATTAATTAATGGCTGCATTAATTTTTTTAAATTTATTTTTGCTATTAAGTATTTTATATTTATTTTTAAATGTATGTATTTATGTGTTTAAGCATTTTTTAATTTATTTATTTCTGCATGTTTTCCCTTTGCATTTCACCCCTTATGTATTTCCTCAAACTTACAGTATTTATCTCTGTATTCTTTTCTTTATACGTCAATTTTACATTTCTTCATGCATTTCTGCTTCATTATGCAAATGAGGGGGCGTTGCTTTCATGTTGTCTGATGCAAAAATAAATACATAAGTTAAACAGGTCACAATTCCCTCTCTATTATCTATTTTATATTGCTGTGAAAACATCTTTTAACAACTGGATTAATTATGGTTTCTCACCAAAAACGACATTTTAAACTACATTTGAACAAGTTAGAATTTACCTTCGCCCAATATTCATTTATAAATTAATTAATGTTTGAACGTTTTCTGCTTTCTCGTTTCGGCTCGCTGTGGTTTGTTTTGGTTGAAGGATACGGAGCGGATATGACGTCACGTCACTCAGACTACAACAATAAAAGCTGTAACTTCCTTCTACCTCCTCATAGACTCAGATGAAGCAAATATATCGATTCTGACATTAAAATACCTATTTCAAAATTGTGATACATAGGTGAATCTATTTTTTTCCCACCACTACTGGTAAGCTGCTGGGTGTTTAGTCTCTGTGGTTGTGTTGTTCCAGGCGACCTGTGCGGCTGCAGGCAGCTCCTCTCAGTCTCCTCCAGCAGCAGCAGCAGCAGATGAGAGTTTCTGCATCGTGGTGTCGGTCGACCCGCTAGACGACAGCCTCCACTCAGAACCAGAGTTCAACTCAATAACAACATCTGACGAGTCTGACGAGGACGCCGCCGACCGGGACTGCGCTATAGTTCACCGCCGCAGCCTGATGGAGCTGTTCAGGATGTGTCAGACGTGCGGGCAGCCTATCGAGGAGAAGGAGGTTTTCCACTCGGGGGCACAGATGAGGGTGAAGTGGAGCTGTCATGGTGGACACTCAGGTGTGTGGAAGTCCTCTCCTCACCTGAGAGACACACTTCCTTAAACTCCACCGGCTGCTTTTCACTGGACCAACACGTATTGTGATATTCAGAGAGTCTATTTAAACACGGAGCCGGAGAGCGTTACCGTGATGTTGAACCTCATCTGATGGTCTCTACCGCTACACCTTCCTGTTGGACTCCACACAGGAAACGGTCCCAGCTGGTGCAGGTCAGCTGTTTGTTTGTTAAGGCGCTGGTCGTCAGCATGAAGCAGAAATAATAAGCTGGCTGTCTTTCAGTATTTCCTCATAATAATTAGTATCAATATGTGTTTGCTGACAGAACCAGACTGTTCTGACTCCTTCATAAGAGGACTACCTGAGCTTTTGGACCATGGTCTTCAAGCTGATGTGGTTACCCAACATACATCATGAAGAACATCTGACACACTGCAAAAGGTCAGTAATATAAGTTTTTGACACACAAGAGGAGAAGAGATGCATCCCTTATTTAAATCTTTAGGTCCCAAAAGTTGTAAAATAGCCGAATCCAGAGTTATTAGGATTTTTTTTTTTTTTACGATTTTGAAATAGATGTTTTAATGCCAGAATCAATATATTTGCTTCATTTGAGTCTATGTGGAGGTGGAAGGAATTTACCGCTTTAATTGTTATAGTCTGAGTAACGTGACGTCATATCACGTATATATATCACGTGTATATACAAAATAAATATATTGAAATAAGATGTAAAACATTACATGTCCCTTATAAAGTAAAAAGAAAATACCACTATTTTATGAGGGAAATGTCTTTATGCTTTGATTTTTGGGTTGCTGGAAAAAATTTAATAAATAATTCCTGACAATGACTGATTGTATATCGTAATATCGAATCAGCACCCAAGTATCTTGATAGTTACGAATCGGGAGATACTGTAGGTGACAGCCGTACTCTTTATACATCCATGGTTTTCATGCTACTTCAAATGATTAGAGTTATGTGCTGGACAGGAAATGTTGTTATCACTACATGAGATTAGTGCAGAATGATCTCCAACATGTTTGTCTTTTTGTAGGTGAGCCGGCTCTTAAGGTGGAGAAGACTGAAGCTCAACCAACAGGAGCTGGTGTGTTTGGTGCTGAAGCTGCTCCACTGACTGTTAATGATGGACCAAACCGTTCACAGCATATCACACAGACACGTTCATGCTGCATGATCAGCATGTTTGAGGAATATTTCTGTATTTATTAAAAAGTATTTTTGTAAATCACACACTTGTGCTTTATATAGATTTTTAAAGGGCGGGTCCATCTGCGTTAAGGTCCGTTAGCAGAAAGCAGTGACGTAGGCTAGCACAGTAAGCTAATCAATAAGGTTATCAATAATGTGAACGCTAGCACTAGCTGAGTCAACGTTAGCTGTGTTAAGTTTGGAAATAACTGAAAGAAGTGGGGTTGTATGTATACTCCCGTGTCCTGAGAGGTAAAATTACTGTTTTTGTGAATGTAGTCTGGTGGCTTTGAAGAGAGCGATATAACGGCTTCTTTTATCATCGATTCAGTTATTTTTTTATGCAAAAAATGCATTCAAACATTCACTGGTTTCGGTTTCTCAGAGGAGGATTTGCAGCTTTTTCTAGAAAATATTTAGCAGATGAATTGCTGAAAATAAACAATAGTTGCTGTCCTAACTCAAGAGAGCCAGGCTAGCTGTTTCCCCCTGTTTACAGTCATTATGCTAAGCTAAGCTAAGCAGCTGCTGGCTTCTTATTTACTGTACAGACATGAGAGTGGTGTCAATCTGAACATCTGACAGAGGGGAAGAGAATAAACGTGTCCCAAAATGTCGAAACTATTCCATCAAGAAAGCATCAGTTAACAGCTCAGTGTGTGACAGAGGCGGACCGACGGAGCTCTTACCAGGCTGGGCCAGCAGCTGATGCCCACCCTGGTGTGCAGGGTGGTGGAGAGGAGGACGAGGAGCAGCAGCGTGAAGAGGAAGGCCGTGCAGCTGACAAACTCAAAGAAGTAGAGAGCCGAGCAGCTGACGCAGCTGTTGACCACCTCCTCCATGATGAAGGCCACGAAGGACAGCAGCTGACGGAGAGAGAGACAGGAAACATCACGTTAACATCTGGAACACTGTTTAAAGAACACCTATTAGGCTTTTCCCCTTTCCTTTAGTGTGTTATGAAGTTGTTGTGCATGTAAAGGGTCTGCAAAGTCCAGGCCAAAGGGAGTTCCTCGCCCCCACAGAAACTGGGGGAGAGGAACAAACCAGCCTCAACTCAAAGCGCGTCGCCGCCGCACGTTTACTGGAGAATGGAAGAGAAAACTCAGCCCTGCAGTATTTCAAATACTTTCAAGTTATGCTAGCAGGATAATTTGAAAGTAGCATGCCTCAAGAGCTCCGTCTAAACCCCCCCCCCCTCCCCTCGAAACTCCTTCCAAGGCAACGCCCCCCACACACATGCACGAGCACCGCCGCATCGTAACTACTTCACAGACACAGAGCGGAGAGAGGACCTCAACTCAACAACGCTACCTCATGACAAGTAACAGTGCTACTGCAGGGCTGAGTTTTCTCTTCCATTCTCCAGTAAACGTGCGGCGGCGACGCACTTTGAGTTCAGGCTGGTGCACGTCAAGGGTAGGGAACGAGCAGGGAGGCAGGGAGGCATCTGATTGGTTCTTTACAACAGGGCGCCGAGGCAGTGATTGGTAGACGTTTTTACAGGATTACAGCAGCTACAGATGACGGCTCTTTTCCGGTCCTTTTCCAGAGCTCATCAGTAATGGATCGCTGTCGGGGTGTAAAGACCATTTCAACCAATATAACAAATAGTGTATACTGGATAAAATCATCAACCCTGCTTTTAAGTAAAGAGGTGAAACTAAAACACCAAAGTTTGGTTTACATTTTGTACTGCGTTGAGTACTCTGAAAATGAAAAATGTATATTCAGTAATTACTTTGCGACAACCACTGTAATATTTTAGTATATATTACATTATATCCACTTATAGCTTGTTGGCCCCAGCAGCCTGAGATAAAAAGGAAACAATACACAGCAGTAAATATCAGTAAATATCTATATCTAAATATCTCTAAATCAAAGCACAGTCACAGCCTCTTAAATGTGACAATGGAGCGTCCGGTGGTTGTTTAATCAAACGGTTTAATAAAAGGACAACATGTGAAAACGACTCGTCTGACTGTTTGTCTGCAGCTTAACATCGCCGTGTTCAATATGACTGATTTATGTATGTGACATGTATTCCCAGTCTGAGCATGAAACCAGTATAAAACACACTGGCAGTGTGTTTCATTAAAAGTGAAGTCAGTGTTGTAAAGCCGCTCAGACCGCTCGGCTGTGTGGGCGGCGGCTACTTCCCAACACATCAACACACACACAGCTGTGTACTTCTACCTTTGTGAGGACACTCATTGACATAATGCATTCCCTTGCCCCTTACCCTAACCTTAACTGTCACAACTAATGCCTGACCCCAACCCTGACCCTGACCTTGACCCTGACCCTAACCTAAACCTGATTCTAACCTGGACGTTAAAACCAAGTCTGAACCCTCAAACAGGCCTTTGAAGGTCTGTGCAAAGGTGAGGACCGGCAAAAATGTCCTCACTCTTAAGGTCTAAAACTCAAATTAGTCCTCACAAAGATAGCTGTACAAGAACACCAACACACACACCGTGAGGGCGTCCTGGCCTGGGCGGGTCTGAACCACACTGAGTCAACAGGAAGAGGAAGAGGAGGTCAGCCTCGTCCTGCTGGAGAGACTCCTCAGCCAGCCAGCCAGCCCCCCCCCCCCCACAGGAACATTAATGGTACGGTCTGGTGAAGCCACGCCCTCCACCAGCGTTTAAACCTGACACTGAGCAGAAACACCCGCTCACAAACAGCTGCTGTAATAACATTATTTTAATTATTTATATTATATTATATTAAATATATACTAATGATATTATACCTTCGTGCTGTATGCTGCCGTCAGCGTTCAGCCTTCCTCTATGAATCAGAGGAACCGCCACATTTATTGTGAAATATTTCATTGCGAAGGAACGTAAAAATCTGAAATTTTAAATTTAAGGAAGCTGGAAGTTGGTTAAGAGTGTATCCTAAGGAGGAGAACAATCTGGAGGGAATTTCTACGAATTCAGCAAAAACGTCCACCTGGACTCAAAGGAGGACCTGATTACATTTTGGTGGTCAAAGGTCAAAAACTCACAAAACACGTTTCTGGCCATAACTCGTACACGTTGTTTTAATAAAAACTTGTGATCCGCTCTTTAAAACTGGATCTTTTAGCATCTTTTTGAGCAACAGATGAACCTCTAAACTTCTGCTGCCTGCCGCAACAGACCCACTCAAACCAGAACTGGGAGCTAAAGAGGCTGAACCGCTCCGTAGTCACTCTGTAGAGTCGTTTGATGCATTAATAATGTGTATAATAGAGATGAGTGGAGCTTTAAATACAGGAGGATGTGCAGGACGGGAGCATACATGTAGTTTTGTCCCTCTCTGCTGTATATTTGGGTGGTGTGGTAAACCAGACTCCAGACTGGGCTCCCATTACACCACTGGTTTTACAGCAGGACGGCAGGTTATAAAAAGTCTTTGTGTTTCAAACAGAGACGAACTCTGAACCACAGAGCTTAAATAAGACGACTGACGTCAGCCGAGACTCAAACACAGACTCTTCAGAAACCACGGGTACCAAACCCAGAGGAGCTGCAGAGGCATCATCACTACACGTCCATCTGAGCTGAACACGGTTTATTTCCATCATTTTAGAGCAGTTTCTCCTCTGAAGCTTCCTGACTAACACTCACATGACGTGTTAAATGCCTCTCTGATAGATCTCAGCGTCCTGCTGCTCATTAACACCTGACTGAAGATCCACCGACATGTTTGCGTTGAAAGAAGAAGAGACTTTGTTTATTAAATCTGTCTGACTCACTCAGAGCAGGACGACGCATCACTGATTTAATGTTACTCTACCATAAACTAGTTGAATTAAAAAACACTGAATCCTACATTTCTAACAAAGCAACTTGTTTAGGGGAAGTTGAACACAGATCCAAATCCATATTTGTTTATTAACAAAGAGTATAAAAGCAAAGAGACAGCAGCTGCCACCATTTTGGACTGAAACACTTCTTATATTAATGATGTTTTCATTGTTCAACACAGGACATTTCAGTAGAATATAGAAATAATGTTGTTTTACTTTTGTACGTCACTTTGTAGGTGACGTTTTAAAGGCGTCTGGTAGTCGCTTTCAGTCCAAAATGGTAGAACCGTAGCTCTGCTGCTGGGCGCTGATGTTGCAATGGAATGAAATATTGAATTTCACTTGTTACCAATATACGTTGTTTGTTATTAATGGAATCAGCAGTGGACATCACAGACTATAACACCACTCAGATTATTATTTATTATCATCAATATATTCTGTTTATATTATACTATATTTATTTTTTTATTATATTTTTACTGGATTAATTTAGAGATTTTCCAAAGTAAAAGTCCCTAGAAGTGTATGATTCAACTTTTTCCCATGGTGTAGAGTTAAAAAAGTTAACAAAAACGACTTCAGATAAAAACTATTTTGTGGCCTCTTGTAGGAGGTTTCACACAGATCTGTCCTCCCTCCCTGCACATCCTCTTTTTGTCCAACACTCACTAACATGCAGGCCGGATGCCCCCCCCCCCCCGCCTCCCCCCTCCTCCCCCCTCTGTTGCAACAGCAGAGGGTCAGCAGCTCTGAGATCTGCTAACGAAAGCTTTCTGCTACCAAACCGTTGGCTCTGCAGCACTTTCACTTCCCAATCTGCAGCTTCCTGGAGAGCTGCTGGAGGATGAAGGTCCAGTCACACCGGGGTCACACACTAATACACACCACTACACACACACACACACACACACACACACACACACACACACACACACACACAGTATTGCATGTGTACCAAATCCTGAAATCTCTTCTTCCTCTGAGCCAAAAAGCTCCATAAAAACACATTATTGAGCCTCAGTGTCACTGGCTGAAGAATCACTACATGTGGATTAATCCGCCGCTGAAAATAGTCCCCAAAAAATGCACTATTTCACCCAAGGGATGTCACAAGAAGCAACACTTTGTTACTAGGGATGATACACCTATCTCCTGATTCAATACTATCACAATACTTGGGTGCTGATATGTAATGTGATTTTTATAGGCAGGGTTGACGATTTTATCCAGTATACACTATTTGTTATATTGGTTGAAATGGTCTTTACACCCCGAGAGCGATCCATTACTTATGAGCTCTGAAAATAGACGAAGAGCCGTCATCTGTAGCTACTGTAATCCTGTAAGAACGTCTACCAATCACTGCCTCTGCGCCCAGTTGTAAAGAACCAATCAGATGCCTCCCTGCCTCACTGCTCGTTCTCTACCCTTGGCGTGCACCAGCCTGAACTCAAAGCGTGTCGCCGCCGCACGTTTACTGGAGAATGGAAGAGAAAACTCAGCCCTGCAGTAGCACTGCCGCGGTTACTTGTCATGAGGAAGCGTTGTTGAGTTGAGGTCCTCTCTCCGCTCTGTGAAGTAGTTACGATGCGGCGGTGCTCGTGCATGTGTGTGGGGGGGCGTTGCCTAGCCTTAGACGGAGCTCGTGAGGCATGCTACTTTCAAATTATGCTAGCTCTCCAAGATCGTCGACCCTATCTTTAAGTATTGCGATTCAATATTACGATTTATTGTGTTTTTTGTTAACCTTTTTAACACTAGACAATGGGGAAATGTTGAATCATACACTTCTAAGGACTTTTACTTACTCTAAATGAATCCAGGAAAAATGTTTGATTTTCTGCATGAATGAAGTCAAATATATTAGTTATTGTTGTATTGTTGTTATTGTTATTCTTCAGTCTGTAGAATATGATGTGGAGGTCAGGACATCTCATATTTAATTTAAAATGCTATCTTGACACAAATTGTGATTTCCTTCTCATACTGCGATTTGAAAATTGTGGTAGGTCATATTGCAATTTCGATAAAATTTCGATTAAATGTGCAGCCCTACACGGCGCTCCTACTGCAGTGAATTCAAAAAAGAAAAACGTGAACAACAACGTTGCTTGTCATCCCCAGCGGCTGGCTTGTCAATAGCGCAGTGTTGTAATATTTCAATATTTCAATATTGCAATATTACAATATAAATCTATTTTATAGCAATATAAAATAGATAATAAAGAGGGAATTATGACCCGTTTAACTTCCTAACAAAAACCAATATGACAACTGGTAATAAAGGAGTGGATGTTGAAGTACATGGGATTAATTGTTTTACATTTTTACCGTGGTATCGAGTTAATATCGTGAATCATGGAGTTTCACTGGTGTTTTTTTTTTTTTTTAACTTATATCTGACATTTTTTTTTTTTTTTTTAACTTTTTCTGACTTTTTTTGGACTGACATTTTTCAGACTTTTTTCTGAATTTTTTTTTTTTTTTAACCTTTTTTTTCAGACTTTTTTGGACTGACGTTTTTCAGACTTTTTTCTGACTTTTTTTTTTTTTAACCTTTTTTTTCAGACTTTTTTCGGAAATGTTTTTTTTTTAACCTTTTTTTTCAGACTTTTTTGGACCGACATTTTTCTGACTTTTTTTTCGGAAATGTTTTTTGAATTTTTTTTTCTTTTTGGACTTTTTTCTGAATTTTTTTTTTTTCTTTTAACTTTTTCTGACTTTTTTTGGACTGACATTTTTCTGACTTTTTTTTCTGACTTAATTCAGATTTTTTTTCGGATGATTTTTTTTACTTTTTTTCTGACATTTTTTAACTTTTTTTTTACTCTTTTCTGACTTTTTTTCTGCCTGTCTTGTCTGTTTTTTTGGCTTTTTCTCAGATTTTTTTCTGACATTTTTTTTTTTTTTTTTAACTTTTCTGACTTTTTTTGGACTGACATTTTTTTAGACTTTTTTCTGAATTTTTTGGACTGATATTTTTCTGAATTTTTTTTCGGAGATGTTTTTTGAATTTTTTTTTCTTTTTGGACTTTTTTCTGACTTTTTTTCTGACTTTTTTTTCAGACTTTATTCAGATTTTTTTTCGGATGATTTTTTTTTACTTTTTTTCTGACATTTTTTAACTTTTTTTTTTACTCTTTTCTGACTTTTTTCTGCCTGTCTTCCATATTTCTTTCTGACATTTTTTCTGACGTTTTTTTTGGCTTTTTCTCAGATTTTTGTCTGACATTTTTTTTTTTTTTTTTTTTACTTATTACTGACTTTTTTTGGACTGACATTTTTCAGACTTTTTTCTGAATTTTTTTTTTTTTAACCTTTTTTTTTCAGGCTTTTTTGGACTGACATTTTTCAGACTTTTTTTTGGAAAGTTTTTTTGATTTTCTTTTTTTTTTTTAACTTTATCTGACTTTTTTTGGACTGACATTTTTCAGACTTTTTTTTTTTTTAACCTTTTTTTCAGACTTTTTTTCTGCCTGTCTTCCATATTTTTTTCTGACATTTTTTCTGACTTTTCCTCAGATTTTTTTCTGAAATTTTTTAATTTTTTTTAACTTATTTCTGACTTTTTTTTTTTTTTTTTTTTTTTTAACTTTTTCTGACTTTTTTTGGACTGACATTTTTCAGACATTTTTCTGAAATTTTTTTTTTTAACCTTTTTTTCAGACTTTTTTTTTTTTTTTTTTAAAAGGTATCGACTATTAAACTTCTGGTATCATTCCGATTTCACTGTGTCACTTTACTGTGTTTTCTCTCCTGTTAACAAACCACAAAGTGTGACACTAGTTTTCCTGCTGTGAGCAGTCTGAAGGGAGGGGGACACTCAGAGTCCTGCAGACTAGGAGCAGACCTGATACTGGTCTGACACCAGTCTGTATTTTGTATATAAACCAGGCGGAGCTCTGTGTTTATGTTATGGGTTGTGTAAAGACAATATATCATATATGTGCATGAACACAGGAGGATGGAAACATGTCCAGTCAGCATGAGCACATGTTGGTATTGAATGTTTCTATAAACCACGGATATGTTGAATATGGATATTTTTGCATTAAGTCAGAGCAGATGAGGTCGTACGAGCGACCGTTATTCAAAGTTGGTGGTATAATAACAAGTATAAAGACGGAGAAAGTCATTGACTTTACATTGTTACTAGAGCTGCAACGATTAATTGATTAGTTGTCAATTATTAAATTAATCAACAATTATTTTGATAAACGATTAATTGGTTTGAGCAATTTATTAAAGAAAAAAAGTTTCTTAAATGTGAATATTTTCAGGTTTCTTTCCTCCTCTATGACAGTAAACTGAATATCTTTGAGGACGTCATCTTGGGCTCTGGGAAACACTGATTGATATTTTTTCATCATTTTATAGACCAAACAACTAATCAATTAATCGAGAAAATAATCGACAGATTAATCAACAATGAAAATAATCATTAGTTGCAGCCCAATTTGTTATGCAACGTTGTTTTACGTAATGTTGTTATGCATGTTTCGTAACATTATGTAAGAAAGTCTGCTAAGGGCGGTCGTAATTTACTTGCGCTAGTTACGTTGTTACGTTGCGTTGTTACAGTTGTTGTTACCTTACGTTGTTACATTTGCGTTGTTACGTTACGTTGTGTTGTTACAGTTGTTGGTCACAGCGCATTACCCTACCAATGCAATGCTCTTGGTGGGATCACTTGTTGGGTCTCTAAACTATAGAGTACGGTCTTGACCTGCTCTATATAAAAAACGTCTCGAGATAACTTCTGTTATGATTTGACGCTATATAAAAATAAATTGAATTGAGTTGTTAAGTTGCTACATTGTTACGTTACGTTGTTACGTTGTGTTGTCACGTTGCATTGTCACAGTTGTTACGTTGTTGCGATATGTTGTTACGTTACATTGTTACAGTTGCTACGTTGTTGCGTTATGTTCTTACGTTACATTGTTACAGTTGCTACGTTGTTGCGTTATGTTGTTACGTTACGTTGTTACAGTTGTTACGTTACGTTGTTATTTGAACACAAACCATGATGTTTTTTCTAACCTTCACCAAGCAGTTTTGTTGCCTAAACCTAACCAATCGTTTCTCAACATTAACCACGTGGCATTGTGCGTTTCTGCAAGCGTGATACAAGGCTGATATGAAACGTATCCCACTTTTTGCAGAATCATACAATGCCAACATTTCTTTCTGGCAACTGCGTGGTGAAACACAGAGTACCGATCTGACTGAAATCTGTTCAGGTGAACAACAGGTGTGTAGTTCAGGGACACCAGTAAAATCAGCTCCTGCATCATTTTCCTCTTCATGTTGGCAACAAACTCCCTGTTGATGTTCTGACTGTATGACGTGACCCAGATGTGTTAGCAGTTAGCAGTTAGCTCAGGAGTCTTTGAACTCACCACTTCGATGACTTTAATCCCACAGCGGTATGCATCCAGATTGTCTGACGGGACGGTGAACCAGGAGGATTTGGGGTTGGGCGACGTCGTCGAGGAGTAAACTTCAGTCATGATGGAGCTGAACACAGAAACTACAGTATTAGTCATTTAAGGTACTTGTACTTTACTTAAGTATTTCCTTTTCATGCTACTTTCTAGGCCTACTTCTACTCCACTACATTTATCTGACAGCTTTAGTTACTTTACAAATTAAGATTTTTACACACAAAACATATGAAGAGTTTATAAAATCTGATGTTTTTATAAATTAAACTTAAACCTTTAGTCCACTATTGATGAATCGACTAACCGATTAGACTTTAACACACTTCTCCTCAGTAATAAGGTGATTTTCTTTCAAATATTTCTCACCACATTGAGACAATTTATCATTAAATTATTATGATGATATAATTATTATTATTATATTATCATGACATGATTAATGTGACAAGCTTTTATTCTCTTTTTTTTAACAATGGTAGCAGTAACATCCCAAGATGCCTAAAGAAGTGGAGCCCAACATGTCAGTAGAAGAAGAAGTGCATCTTGATTATTGGAAGTTTGAGGTTCATTTAGAGGTTCACAACACCTCTATGGGGAGGAGGGGGACAAAGAGGGAGGACGGTCTGCAGGACAGTTAATGCACACAGTGCACTTTAATAGACTGAGCCACTTTAATTCCGCACACTACAAAAAACTTCTCTACCTCAGTTCTTATCCTGCATTATATTCCATATCTGACATTTCTTAATATCCACATCTCTTATACTTAATCACCCAGCACTATATCACTTTCTGCACTACATTCACTTTTTTTTTTTTAAATAGTCCTGTATCTCAGTTGTTTACCCTGCACTATATTCATCTTTAACAGTTCTTCTGCACATTGCATATTTTGTTTTATACTCTGTATTACTTACATGTGTCTTGTTACTACTTGTGTCGTTTTACTAACATGTGTACTACTCACCTGTGACGTTTTTACTAACATGTGTACTACTTACCTGTGACGTTTTTACTAATATGTTTGCACTATGGAACTGTGATGCTGGAAACTTGAATTTCCCTCGGGATCAATAAAGTTACTATCTATCTATCTATCTATCTATCCATTTATATATAAATATACAGTTTGTTTTCATGGCCTCGTTTTCTTTTGAGAGTGAAAGTGAAAGTGCGCAGGTACAGGTAGAGAGAGCAGGTGTGCAATGCAAACACCGTAATCTAACCTGCTAATAAAACTGACTGAGCCCCACATGGAACCCCCGAAACTCCTTTTTTTATCATTAATAGCAATAACAAAACTTTATTATAAAAAAAATGGTTATTTAACAATTCCGTGCTCACAGACAAATACAGAAACATGATTTACGCCTCTAACGTAGGATGACGTGTGTTCTAGTAGATTCGGCATATGCTTTAAGAAGAGAAGAAGGAGAAAGAAGAAAGATACTTTCTTAAATTAAATTAAATTACATTTTTCACTCTATCATTTACAGATACATAGTACACACAGACCCGAATCCACACACATGCACAAACAGGACCTATATACATGCATTTAATGGAGAGATGTCAGAGCGACGGGGCTGCCCAGAGCAGTTGGTGGTTTGGTGCCTTGCTCAAGGGCACCTCGGCAGTGCCCAAGAGGCAAACTTCGCATCTCTCCAGCTACCAGTTCACACTCAGTACTTGGTACATGCGGGGACTTGAACCGGCGACCCTCCGGTTCCCAAGCCAAGTCCCTATGGACTGAGCTACTGCCGCCCCACAACAAACATGCCGCAGTTTATTTGATTGATATCTCATCTTTTATAGGTGTCCGCCGTCAACATCTGGGCGGTTTGGTGGGAAAAGTTCGAGGTCAATAAACACTTTCAGATGGGACTTCTTTCAAATAAACAGTACTGGGTGCGTGTGTGATTCACGCCGAAGTGAAGAACGGGTCTTTTATTAAAGATATGAAGAGATTTTAACCCGGGGAAATGTCGCTTCTTTAAAGAAACGACGTTAACAGGTAAAGTGACAGATTTTTAAGTGTAGTCTGGCGTGTTTCTTTCCCCCGCAGGTGAGAGACTCTTAATGGTGGCCTGAAATCTGCTAAACGGAGCCGCTGAAACAGGAAGCTCGTAAACAGTAAAAAAAAGAGGAAATAAAAACGTGAATGTTTTGAGAAACAAACTCACCGTTCAGGTGTCTTCCGGTCCGCAGAAAAAAAATAAAGTTTCCAGCTGCGTAGTTCAACTTGCTGCTTTGTTGTTTCTCAGCTGCTGAAACTGACTTCGGTCAAACTTCCGCATTTATTTTTGTTCCCGTCAAGTCAAAACGGAAGCAGATTAGCTTCCGGTTCCAACTTTTCACATTAAAAGTGTTTTGTGTTTTTAATTTCATTTCATTTCAAATTTTATTTCGAACATGTAAAATAATAATAATAATTAAAAAAAAAAGAGAATCATCATACAGCAAGTGGACTGCCAGAAAAAAAGCAGTATCCACATACAATGAAAATCATAAGCAAAAGAAATTGTCAAACACTTGGTTTACATATTCGAAAAGGAGTGAGAAGAAGTACAAACTTATTTAATCCCACCCCTTCTCCACAACTCATTCATTAATGAGTAACCAGCGTCCTTATTGAGCTAAACATATAATCTAAGTTATTTTTCCTAAAGTTGTTTAACTATAATTATTACCTTTCATCTCTGTCATATAGAAATATAAATTAATTACTGATATAATTATCCTTATCAAAATATAAATTAATTATCAGTCAAGAATACCAAATCATTACTTAATATTGAGCAAACCAGATAAATAAATAAACAGTAATATATAAATAAACAGTAATAAATAAATAAACAGTAATAAATAAAAAAAATAATTTATTCACATTTTTTAACAGACTCCGTTTTTTTTTTTTTTTTATTTTGCTCAAAATGTACGGCTCTAAAACATATATATTGTATATATTTTCATAGTACTTCTTCATATTTTTATTGTTTTATTCTGTTGTATTATATATTTATGTTTTTATTTTAAATTTATTCAATTTTTTTAACAGACTCTGATTTTTTTTCTTTTTGTTTTTATTCAACTTTTCCTTTCCTTACATTTTATTTGTTTCATAATTTATTTATTTTTTATATTATTTTTATACTGTGAAATATATTTACAGATTTTTTTGTAATCTGTACATGTTTATGTAACTTCTGTATTGAACTTTCTAAATAAAGTATACAGAAAAAACTTTTTTCTAGTCTGTTTTCAATTTATTATATAAGTTTCAGTATATATTATTTTGTTTTTCCTTATATATTATTATTATTTTTTTTAATTTTATATCAATAAATACTCTTATTTCATTCTTATTTTTTTTTTTTAAATACTCTCATTATTTTACTCTTATTTAATTCTTAATTTATTCTTAATTCAGGATTAAGTGGACTAAGTGGTAATGAACTCTTTCTGGCCCAAAACTATCCCTCCCTAATAATTTTCATACAATCCCCTCTATAATATATATACAATAGATATATAATAGATATATTGTCAGTTAGTAAAAGCTGAGATGGCTGCAGTGAAAGCTTTTTAATAACACTGTTTAGACCTTCATGTAGAGATGAAAGTAAATTAGACATTTTGTCTAATTTTTCTTTCTTAAATACCCAGAAAATTGTAGAGAGTTTGGTTGGTGCTCCTCTACCTGTACTCGGCTCTCCTCCCCAACCTGTGCTTCCTGTGCTCGGCCTGCAGGCGGCGCTGCAGCCCACTCTTCTCTCCTCCTCCTCCTCCTCCTCCTCCTCCTCCTCCTCCTCCTCCTCCTCCTCTCCTGTGTGAGAGAGGCTTCCCCCGCTATAAAGCTGTGAGAGGTGGCTGGAGGCTGTAAAGGCTCTCCAGCAGCCAGAGGAGGAGGAGGAGGAGGATGATGAAGCTGTGTGTCCTTCAGCGTGGAGCTGATCTCAGTTCAGTCCGCCTGAGCTGAAACTGGAAACTTTCTGATGCTTTTCTCACTCCGGAGCTTCTTCTTCTTCTTTATGCATCTCTGAGAAGGTAAAAAACAAAGATTTTATATTATTTCATCATATTCTCACAATGCTGTCAGTGTGGAGCTGATATTGATCTTTATTTTTATAATCACTGTAACATTCCTAACTGCTGCTGTGTTGATATTTATATTATCTCATCTCTTATCTGCTATTTCATAAATCAGTAAACATTCCTTTAATATTAAAGGAGCCAAACAGTCAGTGTTCTTCCTCATGAAGAATCTGTGAAGTGGAAAGTCGTCTTATTTTCTTCTGTTTTATACAAACTGATGATTTAATGGACTGTTTACTTTGAATTTACTCAATTTTTTTTGTGATTTATGAATTTAGTTGGAGACATGAAGGTCTGAGAATCAGATTCTTTATTTCTGGAATGTTTGTAATGTGTTGGAGGATGTAAAGGTCTTTCTGTATCTGGTTTATGGTGAGAGCTCATGCAGGCTGGGTGTAGCTGTGTGACACAATAAGGAAAGCCTCATTCATTCATTCATTCATTCATTCAATCATTCAGTCAGTCAGTATCCTACAGTGACCAGCTGGTGTGACTATGAGTTTCTGTGTTTTGACTTTTCACAAACTAACTAACCGATCGATGCAGCGGTAGACCAGCAACTCCCCTGTTCTGAGAGGTAAAATTACTGCTTTTGTGAATGGAGTCTGGTGGCTTTGATGTTATAATACTGAAGACGTCCTTAGTAAATGGTTACGGTGGCTCTGAGTGGTCAAACAACTCTGACTGATGTGAAAAAACGCAGAAAATCTAACCTGTTCCGAAATCTTTAATGACGGACGTAAGTTTGGGAAGCAACGTCATGCTGTGGACGCCACGTTAGTTCAGATCAGAAAGTCACACAATAACACAAACAAACTAACCGATCGATGCAGCGGTAGACCGGCAACTCCTGTGTTCTGAGAGGTAAAATTACTGTTTTTGTGAATGGAGTCTGGTGGCTTTGAAGAGAGTATAGATAACGACTTCAGTTTCCCGTCAGAAAGGGCTGTCTGTTGGCGAGGTAAAGCGGTGAAAATATTGTAAATATAGTGTACACTTAAACGGATATAGATTTTTTTGTAGGTGTCTAAAATCTGTTTAGTCGACTAATCGGTCATTTTGATCTTAATCAACTTAGATTTCTTCAGTTGATTAGTCATTTTTTATGCATTTTCATGCTGAATGACTTATTCCTAAGAGACTTCTGAGCACATCTCTGGTAAACACCAGATTTAAAGTGGTGATTTTGTGTGATTCTTTGTGGAGAAACTCTTTTTTTGCAGATCCGTCGATTAAATCAACTAATAGATTAGTCGACAAAATCGTATGAGTGTTAGTGGACTAAGAATTTCTTTAGTCTAGGACAGACCTAAAAACAAACTACCCGATGGATGCAGTGGTAGACCAGCAACTCCCCTGTTCTGAGAAGTAAAATTACTGTTTTTGTAAATGGAGTCTGGTGGCTTTGATGCTATAATACTGAAGACGTCCTTTGTAATGTTTTATAAGATATAACTAATGATTTGTAAATTATTGATTAATGCTTCATGGATCAGTTAGAAGACATTTATAGGAAAACTTTACGTTGTGAAAAATCCCTATTGGCAGAAAATGGATTATTGTAAAAAAATAAAAAATAACTAGTGGCCTCTATTCGATACATAAAGCGTCAGTAATCAAGTAATTAGTTACTGATTATTATTAAAGGTGCATTATTGGAAATATTGTATTATATTTTTCTGTTGAAGTGTCACTGACCTTCTGTATTACTCCGATAGAGTTAATGGTCTCTCTTATAGAGTGTAATAGTATTAGTTTTAGGATGTGGTATGTGTGATATTTTCCTTTAGTTAATATGATTTTCAACAGTATTTCTATGCAGAACTATTGCCTCTATACAGACCTGCAACAGTCCACATGTTTAAATTGATTTTATAAGGACCGGTTTTATTTTGGGGGGTATTTCTTCAGATTTTTCAATAATATATCTTTGTAGAAATGCAAAGCATGCATTACATTAAATGGCTGTTTGAGGGTTCAGACTTGGTAACAGGATTAAAGTCAGAATTAGGTTTAGGTTAGGGGTTAGGGAACGTACATTAATGTGCACACAGAGGTAGGTGGACACCTGACCGCCCTCCATTCAGACCAAAACCAGGAAAAACAAACTAAAATGTCTTATGTTTGATGTCAGAATCTACCTTCAGCTGTAAAGTTGAGTTGCAGCAGTGATGAAGATGAAGAGCAGAGATAAAACGCTCAGAGAGGAGAAAAATTGTAAACGTTGGTCTGTGCAGGTGAGATAAAAAGAACAAACGCTTTGAAACATGAAGCAGTCAGATCTGGATATGTCGTCCATCCCTGATGATCATTTTAAATCCCCCATGCTGAGTTTAAATTTCCTTCCTTCCAGCTGCTGCTTTCACTTATGAAAATCAGCTTGTAGAGACTTTAAATCTACTGCAGAGAGATATCCTGTTAATATTTAGATTTCCTGATCAAAGTTTCATAATCATTATAATATAATCCCCTGAAGTTTCTCTCAAAGCTCCTCCACTGTACAAAATAAGACCTGAAGGCTGCAGTTATAACTCAAAGCAGCACGTTATCAATAACTTATCAATAATCTTCTCCAGGTTATCTGTAAAAAGTGCATTAAACACCAACAGTTTTCCAAAGAGACTAAATGTTGAATGTGATGGATTTTCTCTCGAGTTTCTACAGGTTGATTTTTCTTTAAAAAGCAGCGTCTGCTGGAAGGAAATCAATCTGAATGTGACGGAGATAAAACACATGAAATCACTGATGTGGAGTTTTGTGTTCAGATCTGTGTCACCTCATCAATTAAACAACATCAGTGAGCAGGAATCTATTTCTGCCTCAGCTGGGACTGGTTGGACTTCTTCCCAGTGACCTGACAAACACATCGACATCTCTCAGAGAGACGACCGCGTCGCGCCGCCTCCCAGAACGACGAGGAGTTATGACCACGAGTGATTTCTGTGTTGATGTGGGAAGTGAGGACGTGGAGGTCAGAGTGGTGGACGGACGTGTACCCTCACCATAAAGAAGTTTATTTAAGTGTGCTATTAGTATACTTCTTTTAAACTTAAAAAAGGAGGGTATACTTTCAGTTTGCTTTTTATGTACTTATCAGAGATAAACTTAACAAAAGTATACTTAAGTATACTTGGCTTATGCTGACAAGTATACAGAAAAGTCTAAGTATACTTGGCTTCAACATGTACTTAATCTTTTGATCAAGATATACTTAAGAAAATTTAGTATAATTGTAGTATAAAAACTATTAAACTAGTAGTTTACTGAATATACTTTAAACTTCACTTTCATAAACTATAAAGTGGGCTACAAGTATATACAAGTATACTTGCAGTATAAAAAACTATTAAACTAGTAGTTTACTGAGAGTACTTTACTTTCATAAACTAAAAAGTGGGCTACCAGTATAAAACTAGTAAACTATCAGTACAATACTTACAATTCAAGTATACTTTTATAAACTAAATTAGTCCCAAGAAGTATTGAAGTAGTACACTTACAAGTATAAAACTAGTAAACTATCCGTATACATATAGTATAGTTGCAGTACAAAATAAGACTTAAATTTAAACTAGTTGTGTACTCAAAGTTTACTATTCTTACACTTAAAAGTATACTTTTATAAACTAAATAATGGGCCTATTTAGTCCCAAGAAGTATTAAAGCAGTACGCTTATAAGTATGCTACTAGTACATTGCTATTAGTATACTTACTACAGAAAGTATACTTGGGAAATATACTTGAACTTTACTTAAGTATATTTCATAAAATAAACTTGAAGTATACTGCTTTTTTCATAAGGGTAGCGAGAAAGCAAGAAATTCTACTACTTTTTGGATCGTATAGTCTTTTCACTGTTCACCACGTAGCCACTTAGCATGCTAACTCCTCAGTATTTGGATGTGATGAAGCTGCCTCGGGGCTGCTGGGCTCGTATTAACCCCCCGCTCCTCTACCATCTGTGCTTTATGTACAGTTTCCAATTAATTTAAGAACCATGTGAGCATCACATGAAATAATGAATGAAGTTCTTTAACTTTTCCTCATTTCAACAAATCTCATGTTCAAACCAGGAGGCTTCCTCCGGGTCTGAGAAGTGAAGCCTTAAAACTTGATTTATTATCTCAGTAAACATTGTAAACATGAGTTTATGGTCTCAATCGCTAGCTTCAAGCCTTCTTCAATACAGCACGATGTTCATTTAGTAAATTATGGTCCCATTAAGAGTCAAATAGACCATAAAGCAGGGGATGCTTTAGGGCGGGGCTACCTGGTGACTGACAGGTCGCTACCATGGCGTTGTCCGGTCTGGGAGTTGTCCGTGTTTTTGTCTTAGAACTTTAACCCTTTCACAGTGTGTTTTCACTTCATTATAAAGTTAATTATAACATTTTGGTCGCCTAAAAAATTTCTTATTCAGCGTTCAGTTGTACTTAGCTCCAGCCTCTCAGGTCACTTCTGGTTGCATGAGTACAAGATGGCGACGGCCAAAAACCAAAATGGCGACGATTAATATTCTTACACTTAAAGCAGCAGTAGGCGAGATTGGAGCAAATAGGATTAAAAAAAGGAATTTTTATAAAACGGTCGCTAAATCGTGACAGTAGTACATGAAACAGGTAACCTGACAAAACATCATGTACCTCTGTGTCCTCCGGTGCTCCTAACGGCATCTGCAAGATTTTACAGACCGGAGGCTTGTGTTGCACGTGTGTTCTTATTTAATGTGTTTGGTTTTGATGCAGCAATTCCCCTTAATCTGAGACATTCTCCTTAATTTCATATGGGAAACAATAAAGTAACCTTAACCTTACCAGACACAAATGCAGGCTGAGAGGCCGAACGTCCCTCGACCACAGAGATGGACGGACTGGTCGACATCTTCATCCTCACTTTCTGTTGCCTGTGAGGAGTCATAAAATAAGAATAAACTCTATTTATCCTGAGGGAAAACGTTGAGCAGCAGTTGCAGTACAAAGTGCTAATAAAACAAAATATCAACAACAGGTGCAAAAACCAAATGTTGACGATGTCATCAGTTATTGTTCCTGAGAACAGAAATGTTGTAAAACAACATGAAACCATCTGTGTTCAGTCACATTCAGAGTAATTCACAGCTCCACCGTCTGCAGAGTGGAGTTATTTATACAGCAGGTGATGATGATGGAAGTGAATCACTCTGACAGTAACAGATCAGACGCAGGGAGACACTCACTTCATAGCGCTGAGGATCATGGGTACTGTAGTACCTGGAACCATCCTACAAACCAAACAAACTGAGGGGAAAACAAAGTCCTCATAGATACCTTTAGTTTAGTCGGTTTAGGTCCTTTCAAGCCTCGTTTGATCCGAACCAAAATCACAGGTGTGAAAAACTCCACGGACTAAACAGACTAACTTCAGTCTGTCGAAAAGAGGCGGTCTCAGTCCGGATCAAACTGAAACACGGTTCGGTTCGTCTCTAGTGTGGACTTATTTTGGGCTGGTTCGGACTTTTGGACCAATCACAGGAAGGAGAGGAGGAACCCAAATGTTTAACTAACGACTTTCTAGAGTCAGTTGGAAAAAAAAGGACATAGGGGACGAGGACAGGACGTAGGAGATGACGGCAGGACGTAGGCGATGATAACCGAACGTAGGCGATGATGGCAGGACGTAGAAGAAGATGACCGGACCTAGGAGACGACGTCAGGACATAGGAGAAGATGACCGGACCTAGGAGACGACGTCAGGACATAGGAGAAGATGACAGGACGTAGGAGACGACGTCAGGACGTAGGAGACAACGACAGGACGTAGGAGACGACGTCAGGACGTAGGCGATGATAACCGAACATAGGTGATGACGACTGGACGTAGGAGAAGATGACAGGATGTAGGAGACGACGACAGGATGTAGGAGAAGATGACAGGATGTAGCGGCAATGACAGGACGTAGGTGATGAGGACAGGACGTAGGAGATGACGACAGGACGTAGGAGATGACGACAGGACGTAGGAGATGATGACAGGACGTAGGAGATGACGACAGGACGTAGGAGATGATGACAGGACGTAGGAGACGACGACAGGACGTAGGAGATGATGACAGGACGTAGGAGATGACGACAGGACGTAGATGATGACAGGAGGTAGGAGACAACGACAGGACGTAGGAGATGACGGGACGTAGGCGAAAGTGACAGGATGTAGGAGATGATGACAGGACGTATGTGATGATGACAGGACGTAGGAGAGGACGTAGGAGACGAAGGGACGTAGGAGACAACGTCAGGATGTAGGAGATGATGACAGGACGTAGGAGAGGACGTAGGTGATGATGACAGGACGTAGGAGAGGACGTAGGTGATGATGACAGGACGTAGGAGAGGACGTAGGAGATGTTAAAACACACACAGTAACAGCTGGTCTTGTTTTACAGTCGTCTCTGAGATGATGGAGGACTTTGAAAGTGGTTTCTGGGCTGTCGGGGAGTTTCTAGCTGCAGTACCGTGTTCGACCACCGGCTCAGACTCTGTATCTCCTCTATAGATCCATGAACAGAGATGGGAGTCTCCCGTCTCTGAAGCTCTGCTGGTTGTTATTGTTCAGAGCGAGCGCCTCTGAATGACATGAATTATTAACCGTGTGTTGTACAGTGTAGTGCAGCAGCTATACGCCGATCTGTGTGATGTGATTTTCATGAGCAGCTCTTTAATCTGCCGTTGGATGTCAGCGCGCGGCGAGCCTCAGCTGGTGGGAGGATTCATCCACCGCTTGACTGAACAGCTGAAAGCTACCGTGTGAAGTTTCGGCACCATGAAACGCTCCTCGCCTCCTCCACCCAACATCCACCTGCTGAGCTCACAATCCAATTTACAGATAAATTACTGCTGCTGCTTCTTCAGGTTACAGGAGACTGGTGATGAGCTTCAGAGATGAGAGTAGACAGATGATACAGCAAATCCTCACAATGACTTTTAACACCTCACAGTGTGCAATTATCATCACAGCAGTCCTGAATTTAATTCAACTTAAAACCAGTTTACCACTTGAAACACTAACACACGCAGAAAATCCATTTAAATACCTCTAATTCATAACATAATCTGTGATTTGACTGTTGCAGTGTCTGTGTGGGTGGAAGCTGACAATAGTTTGGTAACACTTTATAATAACCATCATTTATAAATGTAAATTGTTTGAAATTCCAGCGCTGGGAACCAGGATTCCTGATGGTTTACAGGATGTTTAAGAGACCAGACGAGTTCTTTAAGTTCATGTAAACTGTGACTGACAGTAGCAGCTGAACCCTGACAACAGCTGAGTAGTTTGTCTTGTTACGTTAATTTATTATAAGAACGCTGCTGCTCCCAAACTAAGTCCTCTGTATTATCATCAGTAGCTGCTGTTGTCGTCCTCTTTACAGCTCCCATGTTCTGGTGGAAAACATTTTATTTAAACCTCTGAGGGCTCTATTTAAACCATCTATACAACTATCACGGTGTAAATGCATTTAGGGCGTTGTATTCAGTCTCTTAATTAATCATAGGTGAGCACAACAAGAATTAAACCAGAGTGTCCTCTCCCGTTCTCTTTAAAAGACAGGTTGATATTTAAAGCTGTTCATATCATGTATGAAACCAGAAGTCAACGTTGATTTATTTGTCACGTAACTTCTGTACTTAAGTTACAGCACTTCTGGAGTTATTTTAACCCAAACGACCATCTTCTCTTAAACCTAACTAAGTAGTTTTATTTTGAAAAGACTGGAGTGGAAATTGACACGTGCGTCACGTGTTGCTGGACATTCGTAGGAAAACACATATGTTGAAAGTCGTGCTGAGCGTCACAAAAAAAAAGGGAAATTTGTGTCTATGTACACGAATCAAATAGATAAAATTTCTTGACTATTTCACGAACTGTTGTGAGACTGTGTAGAAAAATGCGCCCTTTAAATAGCAGGAAAATACTGCGCCAGACTTTAGACCAGGTTTTTGCTGGTCAATGGCACAATCGCTTTCTGCTGCCTCAAGATAGCAATGCCCCAGCAATGCGACGCAACAATTGCGTCGGTCTCGAACTAGCAATGACAGTCACACTGCACTGTGCGCAAACACCAGACTTTTAACCAGGAGACTCGTGTTTGAGACTGTTGTTGAGCGGTGTTTTGTTTTGTAAGTTCGTAAGTGATTTCAGTGGTAGATTAAGGAGTAAATTAAGAGTATTTTAAGTTAATGTTGAGAAACTCCAACATGTGAGACAACAGAGGATTTCTGCCTCTGAACGCTCTGAAAAGTGCAACTGGAACGTAATCAATGCTATTGATTTCACCGGTATTGATCAGGAACTCTATTTAAATATACTGTGGGCGCTTTTTGACGTAGAAAATAATAAAACAAATGTACTTTATTGCCTTTCTGCAGCAGAAATATGCAGGTTCGTGTATTTCAGCCACACATGCAGTAAAACTTAATCCTCTACGGTTAAAGAACTGATCTGTGGTCAGTTTTTAAAATAGACTCCCGAACACTCATCTTCCGCTCTTCCTCCTCACATCCCGTGTAACCCGAGCCGACGATGAGGAGGATATTTTTACTGTAACTTCCTCCTGTGGAGAACATCAGTGATGGTCAGCCGGATACCGCAGCCTTTCTCTGTTAATCAGATGAGCCTGATGGATAATGGAGGGAGGGAGGTGATGAAGAGATGGAGGAGGAGGAGGAGGAGGAGATACGGTTCCTGACCCAGCAGAAATGGTTTCATGTGAGTTCATCATGAGACTGAAGCTGTGATCAGGATCAATATGGAAACATGACACAGATGCTGGTGAATGGATTGGACGTTGTTTTTTCTGCTGGTCAGTTTTGTGTAATTCAGACTCAACAAGCAAAAGTGAGGATTTATCTGCAGGAGGTGTGAAACTTATCTGTTCTCCTCTATTAAAAGAAGTTTACTTCTTTGACTTTGAATGTGTTTTTAAAGAGAAGTCGTCTTCTTGGAAACAAGCAGCTGGTTCCCAACTTGGGGTCCGGGCCTCCTTTGCTCCTCTGAGGTCGTCAACTTAGGTTTGCTCATGTAATACTAAAATCCTAAAAACACACTTGCTGGATAATTTATACAAAATTCTCCGCAGGTTTAATGTCAATCTTTTTTTCGGACTATTTTTCGTAAATTGCATACATTTCAGAATTAGAGGACCTTTAATTTGAAAGAAAGACGTTTGTTTTGGAGTGTGAGGATGTTTTTTTGGAAACTGATGACATGATTAGAAAATTACATTTTTGGAGGATATTTTCTTTTAATTGTGGACAGTTTGGACATTAAGATATTTTAGAAATTGGGAACAAGTTTGAAAGCTGAGGACACTGTTTGGGAAGTGAGGAGTTTTTGGGAAGCTGATGTCAAGAGTTTTTGTGTGTGGACATTTGGCCCGTGCGGTAGTGATGACAACGTTCATAACAGACGTTGACAGACAGCTCTGTACTGTAACATCAATAGCGCTTCAATTTAAAGTGTAAGTATAAGATTTCACTTTTGTAGGCGTAATATTTATATTTTAAATTAACTCAGACTTTGATTCTCACAAACCGTCGTTTTGGTCATATGAGGTTGGTACGGGTTACCATGGTTACATGTCTCCAACCAGCAAGGAGACTCTCAGGAAGTGACGACGTAAATTACTGCTCAGTGCGTCCAAAAACATACAATCTACTGTTTATTCACAGAAAAGTATGTTGAACGATAGTACACCTATTGAGCATGTAGTGCATAGTATGAGATTTCGGACGAAGCCAAATTACTTCCTCGTTAAGGTTAGGGCTCCTTTGTCGTCGTGGTTACGATAATTAGCAGCTTTGATTGTTGGTAGGAAGCAGAAAGTGAACGGCGGTCTCATAAATTGATGCATGCCAATGTCACGTCAAAATCTGACAGGAGACTGAAAACACTGATCCATCCTATGACCCTGCGTTCTTTCCCGTGCAGACTTCCTGTCCCGCCTCCACCATGAGTGACATCTACGAGTCAGCGGCCAACTCTCTGGGTTTGTTCAGCAGTCCCTGTCTCACCAAAGTGGAGCTGAGGCTCACCTGCAAAGGGATCTCAGACCGAGACGCCCTGTCCAAACCCGACCCCTGCTTCGTCCTCAAGATGAAGTCCCACGGACAGTGGATGGAGGTAGGTCGCCACGGCAACCGCTGCTGGTTGGCTGCACTTTCTGATGATGTTATTGGTATCCAGCTATTGTCTGGTGGTTTTCTGTTGAGAAGGAATGAATGTAGAGTGAGTCGTGGTACACGACAGGAGAAAACAGAGTGAATATCAGATTAAAACAGGATAATATTTGATTCAAAACACACAGTGAACACATTAAATGTGCTGAACACGCTGCTGATGTTCAGTCTGTGTTGGTTACAGTGCTGCTGAACATATAGCCCCCTTTCCTGTTAGTGACCATGATGAGGTATTTAGTGAGCGGAGCGTTAAGTGGAGGCAGAATAATTCTCTAAACAAGTTAGTTAACGCTGGCTAACAAGTATTGTTGGCTTGTAAATTATAAAGTTTGAATAAAATTTGAACAAAAACTTCTATCTGATTTGACCCAGAATGAATCTTGGCTCTGGTTGGAGTCGTGACAGAAAACATTATATATTCCTCAAACAACAGGAACATTTGGAAGAGTTAATGCTGCTGTATTAGTGTTTGTGTGTCAGCAGAGAGCTGGTTTCCTGTGGTCGCAGGACATCCATCTTCCTTTATTCTGTCTCATGTGGCTGATTTGAGCTCTCTGTGAACTCAGCTCTGATTGTTCCTGGAGATGAACGGATATCAGCATGTGTGTTGATTTATTTTGTCAGCTTCCTGTCACAGATAACGCTGCTGCTGATGATTCTTTTCAGTCGTGCTGCTCTGCTGTCTGATCCTGAATGACTGAAGATTATTCAGGTTACCTTCAGTCCGCTGTCGAGCTGTTAGCTGCTGACTTCTGATCAGGAGTACCACAAGAGTTCATGTAGCCCCGTTCTAAAGGATGATTGGTTCTGTGTGTCTTCATGCAGCGTTCAGCCTGAAGCTGGAGTTTCCCAGCATCAGTGAATGTGTCCTGAGAGGTGAGCGAGCTAATAAAGTTAGCATTGAGCCGCCACGGGGCCAATAAAATAACTGAACATTAGAAGGTGAGTTAGCAGGAAGCCTCTCTCCTCCTCCACTGTGATTGGTCAGATCCTGACTCTGAGGAAGGTAACTGAGGACCAATCACAGCGTCTGTCTGTGATACTAAAGGTACAGGTGAAACCATCATGGTTTTTGGCCGTCGCCATCTCGGTTTTTGGCCGTCGAGCTAATAAAGTTAGCATTGAGCCGCCACAGGGCCAATATAATAACTGAACATTAGAAGGTGAGTTAGCAGGAAGTCTCTCTCTTCCTCCACTGTGATTGGTCAGATTGTGACTCTGAGGACCACAGTAACTGTCTGTGGTATTACAGGTACAGGTGAAACGATGAAATATCCAGGAAGTCTAGATTTTGTTCAAACTCAGAGAACTTTATTTTAAATTCTAGAGGAGATTCCAAAGTTTCCAAACATGTCTGATTATTTGGTCTCATACAGCAGCTGAGGTGTAGCTATAATGTGCTGTTTTGGAGCTGGACCCTAGTGTTCCTCTGAGAGACAGCACTTATCCTCTCACAGGTAATCTGTTTACTTCACTGTCAGCGATAATAATGGTGAAAACAGTGTTTTCCCTCCGCGGCGTCTCTTCTCTTCAGCCATCTGGAGCTGAGCTGTTTGGTTACATTGCTGCTCAGGTTCATTATCAACACGCCAGACGACGACGGAGAGAAGTGACTGAATTCTCTGCTGGTTTCTGTTTGTGTCTGAAGCTCGGAGGAGGAAACGAGTCCAAACACACCGAGAGAGGAAACACTCAGTGAACCTGCTGCAACTTCTTCTTCTTTACTGGTTAAAGAGCAGCTCCAGCTGCTCAATCACTCTTCTTCATTTACTGTCAGTAAAATCAGAATCTTAAACCAGATGAGTTAAACTGATTTATCACATGTTACACTTAAAGGGTCAGTCAGTGTTCGAGCTACACCGTGGCATTTGGGGGTGAGAGGGTACAGTACACATGAATGTGCCCGTCTACCTTTACCAAAAAAAAACATCACGGTTTGGCTAAAAATAAGTGTGTTTGTAATGTAACTTAAGCTACGGATGTAACATCATGTGACTCAGTGAGGCAGTGTGACGTGACATAACGTTGGTAGTTATTGGTTTGTGGACTGCCGTTTTGAAGCCTCAAGTTCGGCATTTTGGTCCTCGCCATCTTGGTTTTTGCCCGTCGCCATCTTGGTTTTTTGCCGTCGCCATCTTGATTTATGGCCGTGGCCATCTTGTTTTTTTGCAACAAGAAGTGACACGAGAAGGTGGAGCTAAGTACAACCGAACACTAAATAAGACATTTGTAGGCACCCAAAAAGTTACAATTAACTTTAATGAACTGAAAACACACTGATAAAGGGTTAAAGTTGTAAGACGAAAACACTGACAACTCCCAGACCGGACAACGCCGTGGTAGCGACCTGTCAATCACGAGGTAGCCCCGCCCTAAAGCATCCCCTACTTTATGGTCTATTTTACTCTAAATGGTACCATAATTTACATGAACATCATGCTGTATTGAGGAAGACTTGAAACTAGCGATTGAGACCATAAACTCATGTTTACAATGTTTACTGAGGTAATAAATCAAGTGAGAAGGAGGGTCATTTTCTCATAGACTTCTAAACAATTAGACTTCTTTTAGCAACCAGAGGAGTCGCCCCCTGCTGGCTGGTAGAAAGAATGCAGGTTTAAGACACTTCAGCATTGGCTTCACTGCATTCCTTCATCATCATCATCCTCTCTCTTCTTCTTCTTGTAAATTAGATCATGTTTGTTGTCTCTTTAGTAGAGTATCCTCTGCTCTGTGGAATAAACGAGTAAACAGCTGATATCTGTGTTAATAACCTGGCTGCTCATCAGAGGAGACGAAGCCGAGTGATTCCAGCAAACACGACCTCTGACGGCGTGATGAAGGAACGAGGGCGCCACAATTAAAACCAAATCAGCCTCCTCATTAGCTGCTCAGAGATATTGTCACATCAAAGAGAGTTTTCATCAGGAAACTGGACCGATCTCAGGGGAGGAAACGGTGATCTGAAGCTGCTCAACATCTTAAATTTAATTTTGGTTTTATTGCACATTAACTGTCTGCTTCAGTGTGAAGTCATGTAGTTGTTCATCAAACCTGAAACCAGCAGCTAAACGGAGCTGAAGGAGAGTTAATATCAGACTGAGATTCATCAGGTGGCAGCCAGACAGTTTTAAAAGAAGCGAGAAATTAGTATTTAGTTCAGGAAAACAGAGAGACACAGCAGCATTATCATTATTATTAATAGTATTATTATTAGCTCTCAGTACTTTTGTACCTCTGTACCTGTTTATATTGCTACTGTTAATGCTGGAGCGATAAATGCTAACTGAACATTTCCTGTTGTGATAGTTGTCTGTTTATCCATGAGTACGCTGCAGACAGGAGCTGACCACAGATCAGTCGTATGGAGTTTTGTCCTCCTGATGGTTTTACTTTGTAGTCTTTAGGTTTCATATTCAGTCTGAGGTTTTACTGTTTGAGGGATCGTAATCTGAAGAAACAGGAACTCTCTGCTGCGGTTCTTAATGCTTCGGTCTTGTTCAGATCCCAGCGCTGCCAGTAAGTCATCAGAGTGTTCTGGTGGGTTTATTATTGCTAATGTTTGCTCTGTGGCTGTTTATTAAACTTTTATTGGCTCAGCTGCATCCTTCTCTCCTCCCTCTGGTTTCTCTTCTACCCCTCACTTTTTTTATTGATCTCTCATCTTTCTTTAAATCTTTATTTTCTCTCAGAATCATCTGAAACAGTTTGAGCTGCTTCTAGACGACTGTCAGTTGTTTCAGGTTTGACATTTAACAGATGGCAGCAGAGTGGATTTCATTTGAGGCGACCTCTGTTATCTGACAGAAGCTCCTATCTGCATGATTGTTTGTTTAAAAATAACAATACTGACAAAATGCTGGTGGAGTTCAATAATGATATCACCGTGAATGGTATATGAGAACGTCTACAAGTCCTGGAAAAGTCTTTCAGTGATTAATATACAACAAACACAGGGTTTTCATCCAGGAGACCGCTGTTCATGTCCTGTGTGGTGTGCGTTAAGTTTCTTTTTCACTTTACAAACGAAGTAATTTTAAGCCCAACCATGATGCTTTTTCCTAAACCTAACAAAGTGTTTTTGTTTGAATTCTCAACATTAAGAACTTGTTTACTGCGACCGTAAAGTGAAGCCGAGGGGTTTGACAAAGCGTCAGTATGTGATGAGTTGGGATGTGAATGTGTTTGATAGACAGTCCAGTGATTTAATAACAAAATGAAAATACTAAAACTTACTGACCTGGGTAGCTGGTGCACAGGTGAACAGGAATGGGGCAGGTGAGAGGAACAGATGAGGGTCCAGGTGGCTGGAAAGGGAAGCACAAAGCAACGTTGACAATCTGGCAGAGAATGAGGCTCATACGATACGTTAGTATTCACTCTCAGTGTGCTAAACGGCTAAATGATGCTGGTGACAGTGACTAGCATGGCTAGCTAACATTAGCTGCAGTAATACAGTCATATATTCACGTTACAGCAGCATCAGACTAAATCTCAGCCTATAGATCAAACTGTTGGTTATTAACAGACAACACTTGAACCCTCTCAATGATACCTACAACTTCCTCAAGGACTCTTAAAACCTCCTCAGGGACCCCGGGTATCCCCCAGAACCCTTCTAGGACTCCTGGAACGTCCTCAAGGACTCCTTGAACCCCCGAAAGAACACCTTGAAAGTCCTCAATGGCCCCAGGAATGTCCTCAAAGACTCTTTAAACCTCCTCCAGGATGTCTGAAACCCTCGCCTTAGCCTAACGGGCTTCTATCAGATATGTAGAGATGTCTGGATCGGTAATATCCTCCACTGTGTTGGACGGGGGAAGACTGAAGGGACATGGCGGCGATCAACCTTCATTTATTAAGGTATCGCCAACGCTCAGGTTCAGGTAAGATCACTAAATAATTATTAGACGTGTATAAAACAAATGTTTGTATGCCAAGAGATGATACGAACTTGTCAAAATTATAATCCAAACATACGTCAGATTGCATTAAAGTCTATGAGATCTTCTGTTTTCTTTCGCTCAAAAGGGGGCGTGGCCTTGACTTTTTGTGAAATACCCGTATGTGCCGGTCGGATGTATATCGTGGACACACTGAGATGAAGCTGATATCAACTTTTCAGCCAGAGAACAAGAGTGTTTATTAAAATACCAGAGATTTTCTTTAAAACGTTTCGTAGAAAATAACAGAAACTTGCTGAAAACTGAGTTGAATATCTCAGAAAAAACTGCTACGAAATAATTTTGGACCAAAGTTTTTACAACAACAGTCAGGATTATGATGATGTGGAGGTCACACAGTGGACATGAAGCTACTGTATCTCTGTTTGAGTTCATAAAAATCAGTAAATATTTGAATGGGATTTGGTGTAAAACTCGACTCTTGAGTGTGTGTGGTGTGGAGCGGTCAGACCTGGTTTCTGTTGCCCCACTTTATGTTTCTCTGAGTATTTTTAGCCGTTTGCTTGCAGCTGGAGATGCAGATGAAGCTTCTTCTTCTTCTTCTTCTTCTATTCCTTCATTTTCTCCTTCGTTCTTTCGCCAGCTGTGGTCCGTTTTTTATTTTCCTCTTGTCCCACTTTCATCTTCACTTCTTCTTCTCTTCTTTACTCTTCAGCGGTTTCAGATCTGCTCTGCGTCTTTACGTCAGCCTCAATGTGAGGTGATGAAGTGACGGGAGGTCAAAGTTCAGCATTTCTTCCTTCATCTCAGGTTGACAAACAAATGTGAACAGATGTGGATTAAGGAGTTGCTTTCAGTCTGTCAGACGGTGTCTGATCTGATTTCAGGACTCATCAGTGTCTCAGTAACAGACTCAGCTTTACTGGATCAAACATCAATCAGTCTGTGTTTTAGAAGTGAACCTTCAATTACAGAGAGAAGAACCTGCAGTACTAACATACAGTACGTATCTCTGTATATATCTATGTTTATATATATTACAGGCAGGTACTGGTTCAGGTTACAGAAGGTAGAAAGCACAAGGAAAGAAAGCAACATGGCTACTCTGACTGAGAGGAAAAGGGCTAAATACCTGCAGGGCTGACGAGGGGAACTGGGAACAGGTGAGCAGGTGGGCGGGGACGTTCGGTCAGGTGACTTGAGGGACAGGAGGAGAAGTCAGAGGACATCTGGTGGACAGGTGGAGAATGACAACCAACAGGTCTGAAGATGTAGGGACGTGGCTGGAGGGACAGAAGTGTTTAATTATTATTATTTATTACAAAGACTTTGGATATTTTTCTGACATATTTTTCTGACTTTTTTTTCAGACTTTTTTGAAAAGACTGGAGCAGAAATTGACTCGTGCGTCACCTGTTGCTGGACTTTCATAGGAACACACACAAAAAATAGGTTGTTGAAAGTCGTGCTGAGCGTCACAAAAAAAAGGGAAATTTGTGTCTTTGTACACGAATCTAATAGATTAAATTTTGTGACTATTTCACAAACTGCCGTGAGACTGAGTACGCCATTTGATGTGACCGGACTGGTTTATAATGCATTATAAAAAAGTGTGACCAAAACCACATTTAGATACATGTTTGGTTGTCTTCTTTTTTCTGAATGAAACCAGACAAAGAAGCAGACCTGAGACCAGTTCTGTCCTTTTGTCTCCAGCTGTGTTTACATCGAGGCTGACCTGGATATTTCACAATCCTTTAAAATCCTCTCTCACCTCCTGTTTCCTCACACATACATTCATTCTTCTCTTTTATACATTTTATCTCACACAGACACATATAAAGAGACAATCTGATGAGGGCCAGAAATATTTCACATTTGTATGAAATGAAATGTGTGTATGAGCGTATTTTTGTCTTCATTAATTAATATAAGGAAACAATCTTCACACCTCACTGCAGATCTTCACACAACCCCCACAATCCTCTGCTCTCAATCACAGAGAAATAATATACTGTATATATATGAATATGCATTTAGCAGATTAGATCTTATATTATTATATGTCTGGCGTCACAGCTTCATGAGAGGAGTTGTGAAAAGCAGACAAAGAAACAGAGTGAGAGGAGCAGGATGGAAAAACAACACTTAGATGAATAAAAGTCTTTGTGTTTCTGTCTGTTAAAGCCGCTGAATGGAGATCAGAGACGTTTGATTCAGTGTTTTCCTCTTTAAGTCACAGATAGTGAAACATGTCAGCAGCTCAGATAAAAACATTTCTTCTTCTGATCGACATCAGCAGCTTGAAATGTTTTCCAGGTGACTCAGAGACTCTGAAGTGTTTCTTCCTCTGACACTTCAGTTTGTCATTAACGTTGTTGATTTGTTGTACTGACGCACAGATCAGGTTTAATATGTCAATGATGGTTCAGTCACTCAGGTCACATCAGTGGTGGAAAGTAACTCTGGAAGTAAGACTGTATATAAGAAGTAGATGTAGTCACCGTAACGTCGCCCATCGGTTTGTGGACTGACGTTTTGAAGCCTCTATTTAGGCATTTTGTCCGTCGCCATCTTAGTTTTTGTCCGTCGCCATCTTGGTTTTTGAACGACGCCATCTTGGTTTTTGGTTGTCGCCATCTTGTTTTTTTGCCATCGCCATCTTGGTTTTTGGCCGTCACCATCTTGGTTTTTTGCCGTGTCCATCTTGTTTTTTTGCCATCACCATCTTGTTTTTTTGCCGCCTCCATCTTGGTGTTTGGCCGTCCTCATCTTGTTTTTCACCGTCACCATCTTGGTTTTTGGCCGTCGCCATATTGTTTTTTTGGAACCAGAAGCGACATGAGAGGGTGGAGCTAAGTACAACCGAACACTGAATAAGACATTTTCAGGCGACCAAAAGGTTATAATTAACTTTGATGAAGTGAAAACACACTGTGAAAGGGTTAAAGTTCTAAGACGAAAACACTGACAACTCCCAGACTGGACAACGCCGTGGTAGCGACCTGTCAATCACCAGGTAGCCCCGCCCTAAAGCATACCCTGCATTATGGTCTATTTGACTCTAAATGGGACCATAATTTACTAAATGAACATCATGCTGTATTGAAGAAGACTTGAAACTAGCGATTGAGACCATAAACTCATGTTTACAATGTTTACTGAGGTAATAAATCAAGTGAGAAGTAGGCTCATTTTCTCATAGACTTCTTTACAATCAGACTTCTTTTAGCAACCAGAGGAGTCGCTCCCTGCTGGCTGGTAGAGAGAATGCAGGTTTAAGGCTTTTCAGCATTGGCTTCACTTCTCAGACGCGGAGGTACGAACAGAACTTCCTGAATAATCTCTGAGCTGTGTTTGTGTGGGAGAGTCCTGCTCACCAGGAAACACTGAATGTGTTGGTGTGCTGTTGACAGTAAGCTTCAGTTTCCTCAGAAGGATCAGACAGTGTTTTTTTACGATCTGTTAAATGAGCTGTTTTCTCCTGAGTCCTGTTGTTGTTATTGTTAAAGTGAAACAGAGACAGCAGGAAGCTTGTGGTCGCCGTCTTCTCTCCCTTCAGACTCGTTAAAAAGTGAAGTTCAGACCGAGGAGGACTCTTAAACCTGTAAACTGCAGGTTTCTCAGCTCCTCAGAGTCTGACCTGCTCCGTCTGTCATCAGGTAAAACAGGAATTATTCCTGCTGCTGCTGAAGGCCGCCAATCAAAGACAAGAGATGACAGGAAGTAGAACGCAGGGAGATATTTAAAGGTGACACAACTGGAAGTTGTTTCTAAGAAATGTAAAGATATGGACGTAGATGTTGGCACGTAATCAGCTCTCTTAGTTTAAAGTCTAAACCATAAATATACATAAACATCTATTGGTGGATCCCCATTGTTTTTGACAAACTTCCTGATTTATACTTCATTTATGCCTCTATACTTTTTTTTCAGGCTTTATCCACATTAATATGTTTTTGTTTTAAAACGGAAACGATCTCCGTCCAGACGAGCGTTTAGGGTCGTTTCAGAATTAATCTCCGTCCATACTACCACGCCTGAAAACGCATATCACATGACCATTCACGTACACTGGCATGCGCGTGCCGGTGTAAACAGGAAGCAGCACTGGATACGGGAATTGATGCAAAGTGCTCTAATAATAGCTTCCCTCCTGTACATGTAGGCAGTAGTATCATTATAGAATGCAGAATTTAACTGCACAACAGCTGCTAGCAGAGACAACTAGGTCAGCAACGCTTGTAACTCGATATCCATGTTGAAATTAACCGCTGGTGGTCGAGGCAGGAATTACAATTCAGGTGTAAAAACTTTTTAATGCAGCAACAAATTGGTCAAAACTTAAACAGGAATTAAAATTCCAGTATATAATGTAAATAGTATATAAGCATAGAATTGAATCAAACGGCTCCATCGTCACAGATACCCGATCCATCTATTTGAGTCAATATTGGCCCCATATCCGATCCGATCCAATATCGGTGCATCCCTACAGCAGCGTTCCCAAACGTCTCCGCTTTAGGAGCTCGAAAACGCCAGAGTAGTGTGAACGCTAGGCATAAACGTAGCAAAAGTTATGAAAAAAACAAAAACGTATTAGTGTGGATGTAGTGGGTCTGATTCTGCGTTGTGTTGTGTATAAGGTAAGGACACACTTCCTTGGACGGTCTTTGAGCAATTTATTTTCTCACCAGCGTCAACAGCAACTGTAGTTGTGAGGAAACTAAACATTCACAGGGTCTCTCTTGCATTCATGCTCTCATCAAAATCTTGGCAAGCTGCTTAGAGCTAGTGTTAGGAAGTTAATCTATATTCGAATCTATATTGGAATTCTTCCAAAATATATAATGTCCTGCTCATAATAAAGTGCAACATCACATTACTACATGGATGTAGCCTCATTCATGAGAAACAGATTCAAATAATAATAATAATAATAATAATAATAATAATAATAATGCAAAAGATACCATTTTGTAATCATAGAGTATAAAAAAATAAATTAAATTAAATGAAAAGTAATAAAACAAATTATTTCAACTGGTATTTAGTTATTAAAGCATCACATTTTAGAGCTTATGTACGTGATGACAATAATTCAGAAATATAATTTAGTATGTTTACGTTTATGTATGAAATATTATATCATTTACAACAAGCGAGAGGTTTAGGGCTGATGTTGGGTTTAGATTTAGAGTGTCACCGTCACTAAATCAGCTTTCTTCTGTGGTTAAAGTTCAACCTTCTTGATCTGAAATGATGCAGAAAACCTGATTGTATGCCGTCATTTTAAGCAGATTAGACTGTCATAATGCATTAATAATAATAATGTGTTCCTCTGCACTGAGACTGAGACAAAATCTTACCTCAGTGTGTTTAACATCACAACCTGAACTGAGCTCACAGGCAGCAGATGAAACCTGCAGGAGGTTTTCTGCTCTACGCTGCCAGACTTCTTCTTCTTCTTTCTCTCTGACTCTGACAGACGTCTGCACACACAAACACCAACAGGAAGAGGATAAATATTGAGGAAGACGTGCAGCAGGGTCAGCGGGAGGATTAGCAGTTGGACTCCTTTTCAGCTGATTCGGAGAAACTCTAACGATCTAATTAAAGTGACTTTAATGAACCGTTGTGGAGGAGCTCCAGCCTGAACACCATCTGTCTGTTAACACTGAGGACAGGAGGCGTCTCTGACTGTTGGACAGCAGTCTGACTGCACACAGCGTCTTAGCAGATCGCTGCTTATTTACATCTCAGTTTCTGACCCGTCTGGATTCACTTTCAGGACTTGTTGGGTTCTCATGTCGTCATCATATACCATACATAAAAAAACAGAACATATTTTGTGTTCAGAGAATTATTCTGCCTCCACTTAACGCTCCGCCCACTAAATACCTCATCATGGTTACTAACAGGAAATGTAACCTAACATGTGAATTCTTCATCCTGTTGTTTTGTCTCCTGCAGGTGGACCGGACGGAGGTGATTCGCAGCTGCGTAAACCCCATCTACTCCAAGGTCTTCACATTGGACTTTTATTTTGAAGAGGTGCAGCGTCTGCGCCTCGAGCTTTACGACATCAACAGCAGCCACAACGGCCTGAAGGAGGCCGACTTCCTGGGCTCAGTGGAGTGCACGCTGGGACAGGTGAGTCACCTGATGCACCTGTTAAATGCTCCAACATGCAGGTGTCATTCACAGATGTCTCTTTTAGTTTTGAGACACTATGTTTGAATGTTATAAGCCCATTAAATGGCCGTTATCAGTTGTTACCACGACCATTATAATGCTTCAGACGGTGCAAACTGCACCTACCCGCAAGTTGTGAAACAGTTACAGTTTTAAACACATACTTAACGTTGTGAAATGAAACAAAACTACATGGTTATGTTTAGGAAAAGATCATGATTTCGGTTGACATAAGTATGTTTGTTTGTGCCTTTAGCAACAGTATGTGTAAGTTAAGTACGTTAAAGGGACAGTGTTAGCGGCATCTAGTGGTGTGGTTGCAGATTGCAACCAACTGAGTACCCCTCCGCTCGCTCACGTTTGGGTGTTCCAAATCGATCAGTTTATAGATTCATTTCCTTCCAGGCAGCCGTTGGTTTCACTTCAAACACTTTTCTGACTGAGGTCTGTACAAGTTAGAATCTATGGCCCTGACCACGGCTCTGAAATATCAGTAAGTTAGAATCTATGGCCCCGACCATGGCTCTTATATATCAGTAAGGTAGAGGAAGTTTGACATTTACGTCAACCGACCATTTAAAGCAAATGTTTTTACAGTTAGATTTGGTGGAACAGGCAGAGCTACTGTATGATTTTTCGGAATATTTGGTTACGAGTCAAAAAGTTTAACCAGATTGATTTTGTTAGGGGTTTTGTGATTATATACCAAGTGCATATGAGCACTTGTGTACAGATTTCATTAAACATTTTACTAAAAAATTAAATGTAAGCAGAGTATATATAAACTACTCTGTTATTTAATTAAAAGTTAGTTTCCACAGACTCAACAGACATCTCAGAAAGTGAATCGACTGCATCAACAAGTTCAAAAATAAATGAGTGTCACAAAACTGAAGAGTGAGACGGAGATCTGTCAGAGGAAGTGTGTGTGTGTGTGTTACAGGTAAACAGGAAGCTGTCAATCATCAGACTCACCTGAGCTGAAAGTGTAAATGGTTTTTTTCTTTGTGACCCTGAAAAACTCCTGAAGCTTCTTCTAATTGACCAAAGCTTCACAAACTTCACTGTAACCAGAGACAATATAAGTAAAATATATTTTTTTTATCTGTCTTTTCTCCAGTTGCTGAAAAGCTAATTGTTGGAAATATTGACGTGTTTTTTTGTTGTCAGACAGCAGCAGAGTGTTTTGAAGAGCATAAAAACACCATCAGAGGCTCTATTACAGGCTTAATGCAGCAAACAAAAGAGATAATAATCTGAAAATATACTCCTGACAATACAAACACAATGAGCTCTCTCTGCTTGTCGAGATTATTATCTTTGTTCTCTGGAAGTACATCAGTGAAGCTGTCAAATGACTGGCTGATACAAACACTCACAATATTCACAACAAACATGAAGATAACAAAGTGACAGAATAAATTCATTATTCTTTCGCCTACTGCACAAAATGTGTTTTCAAGTCTTCTGAAGTTTCTTCTTAAATTAGTGTTTTTTCTTATGGAGTTTGGTGGAAATACAATTAATTGTCTCTTCAATGAAAAAAACCCTAATTTACATAAAAAAAATCACTAAACAATATAGAAAAATCCACCTAATGAGAAAGTCGTCATGTATATAAAAAGGTCTGAACATAGTTGGACTAATTAATAAGCTAATTTAGAATTCGTATTTTATTTCTACGTCAGGTCAAGGACGTACTGTTGTTGTAGAAGAAAGCAGCATAACAATGACCCCAGAGAGAAGTCTGGTTTTATTATTATTTTATCAAATCCCATGTTTAGACTTAAACCCATAGACATATGTACATAGACGCTGCATTGACGCCTGGATCGTACGTCAACGTGGGCGCCATATTGGACCTGGCAAGACTGGCCCGTAAACAAATACAAGTGAACGGGGGAGCTGCTGTTTTTCTGGATAAAAAGCACCATAACGTCTACATTTCTCAACTGATTTCAATGAGTCGTTTATATTCAAAGGTTTATGATCTACGAGGAGTAACGTTAAGTTAACGTTACGTTTTGTTTATTCTTTTCCCAAAGATTTTGGTGAAAAACTGGTAAATACTTTAACGTCACTGCTTCCGGTTCACGGATCAGCAGTCTGTCCTTCGATATGATGGGATTCAATCAATTATTAGGTCATTATTAAAAACTAGTACTATCATATCACATTTTCCTTTAAGCATTTTTCACATTATCAACTGTTCAAGTTAACGTTACTTCTTTACAAAACATTTGCTTCCATAACATTAGATAAGAGATAGCTAACGTTCGTTATTGTTAGCTAATCGATATCAATTAATGTTAGCTTATTGATGTTCATATCTAACATGATATCGTGAAACTTTATGTAACGTTGTTACGTTACGCTTTTACGTTACGTTGTTACGTTACGTTATTACGTTACGTTATTACGTTACGTTATTACGTTACATTGTTACGTTACGTTGTTACGTTACGTTGTTACGTTACGTTGTTACGTTACGTTTTTTACGTTACGTTGTTTACGTTACGTTGTTTATGTTACGTTGTTTATGTTACGTTGTTTATGTTACGTTGTTTATGTTACGTTGTTACGTTACGTTGTTACGTTACGTTGTTACGCTACGTTGTTACGCTACGTTGTTACGTTACGTTGTTACGTTACGTTGTTACGCTACGTTGTTACGCTACGTTGTTACGCTACGTTGTTACGCTACGTTGTTACGTTACATTGTTACGTTACAGTTACGTTACATTGTTACGTTACATTGTTACGTTACATTGTTACGTTACATTGTTACGTTACATTGTTACATTACATTGCTACGTTATGTTGTTACATTACGTTAAAATTTTACGCTGCGATGTTACGTTGCATTGTTGCGTTGTTATGTTACATTGTTACGTTGCGTTACATTGTTACGTTGTTGCGCTACGCGGTTGTGTTGAGTTGTTGCGTTGAGTTGTTGCGTTACGTTGTTGCGTTACGTTGTTGCGTTACGTTGTTGCGTTACGTTGTTGCGTTACGTTGTTGCGTTGTTATGTTACGTTGTTGCGTTACATTGTTGCATTGTGTAGTTACGTTACGTTATATTATAACATTACATTGTTATGTTATGTTGTTACTTTACGTTGTTACGTCACATCATTATTTGAACATAAACCATGATCAGTTTTTTAACCTTAACCAAGTAGTTTTGTTGCCTAAACCTAACCAATCGATTCACAACGTTAACCACGTGGCATTGTGTGTTTCTGGTAGCGTGATACGAGGCTGATATGAAACATATTTTTGGTTCCGAAACTTAGTCAACGTATCTGTGGCTTGCAGAAACGTCTACTGCCAAAATTTTTTCAGTCGACTTGGTTACACAGGGCTCACTTGGCTGAGATGACTGACTGGTCACAGCGCCAAATGAATCATTTGTTATTTTTTAAAATTTTTGTGGTTTTGTTGCCTAAACTTAGGGGGCGTGACAACACGGCGGTATGTGATGAGTTGGGATGAGAACGTGTTAAAGACAAAAGACTGTAAACATAAAAAGTAGAGTGTAAAAATAGTTTAACAGCCTGATGGACAGCGAGGAGGAAACAGAATCCATCTGCTGTTGGTCTCATTATAAACTCAAGTACAGTGGATTGTTTTCAGCTTCCTGTGTTGGAAGAGTTTTACCATGCAGAGCAGAAGAAGAGCAGCGTCAGTCTGCGATGAAACAATCAGCTCAGACGATGGTTGGAGAGTCGCAAGAAGCCTCCTCTTCCTCCTCGTCTTCATCTCCTCGTCTTTGTCTCTGCCAGCCAGCAGCGGCGTCGCTCGGCTCGGCTGCCAGCTCCTCCGCCGGCCAGATGGCTGCCGGAGCGACGGAGGTTTCTGCTAACAGGCCTGGAGGAAACCGCCAGAAACCCTCCGACAATACTGGCACACAGGAGCCGGCACAGCGGCGGCGCTTCAGCTCCATGATGAAGAGATCGCTCACAGAGCAGTTTGTTTCATAGCAGCAGAGAAAGAAACAAGTTTCACACAACAGAAGCTGCAACTTAATTTATACAACAAGCACAAGGCCCTTCCCCAAGCACAATCACGACTAACTTACTGCCAGAGCCATGGTCGGGGCCATAGATTCTAACTTACTGATATCTCAGAGCCATGGTCAGGGCCATAGATTCTAACTTACTGATATCTCAGAGCCGTGGTCGGGGCCATAGATTCTAACTTACCGATATTTCAGAGCCATGGTCGGGGCCATAGATTCTAACTTACCGATATTTCAGAGCCATGGTCGGGGCCATAGATTCTAACTTACTGATATTTCAGAGCCATGGTCGGGGCCATAGATTCTAACTTACTGATATTTCAGAGCCATGGTTGAGGCCATAGATTCTAACTTACTGATATTTCAGAGCCATGGTCGGGGCTAGACTAGACTAACATATTCTGTACTCTCTCTGCTACTAGGGGATGTAGAGGGATGCCATCCTCCCTCAAATCAACCTGAACTAAACAAAAATGTTTCCAATTTGTCAGATTGTTGTTTTCCAACAAAATTAAAAACTGTAAAAAACATGAATGAATGTTTGTTTCCAACCAGTCTTGTGTGAATATTAGTATAATATCTATCAACTGGACTATAAAATGTACTTAACACAGCTGTGTACACAGATACATGAATATAATTCTGCTGTTGTGTTATTTCTGACAACCCTTGTTGCTTAACGTTCATCACAATCATCTGTTTTACCACCATGACACCTGTGTGTCTGTGCACTAACACTAACTGTGTATTAACCTTGACTATATTTGTGTTTGTTCAGATCGTCTCACAGAGGAAACTGTTTAAAGCTCTGCTCAGACCAGGAGGCACCGTGGGGAAAGCCATCATCACGGTGAGCTCCACTCTGTCACCTCCTCTCACTGCTCATCATCACCCTGTCACTCCTCTTTGTAGTCATTTTATGTTTCTTTGTGGTAATTTTGAGTCTCTTCCTGGTTGGTACGTCTCTCTTTCTGTGACATTTTGTTGGTGACAGCCTCTGGGCTTGTGTCCGGTAGCATGGATCATGTCTTTGGACGGAGAACATAGACTGTATATCAGAAGTGGACGTGGTCACTGAGACGTCACACATTTGTTTGTGGACTACGGTTTTGAAGCCTTGAGTTTGGCAATTTGGCTGTCGCCATCTTGGTATTTCCCTCTTTCTTTCGACAGCCAGGCGTTTCCCATAATACCCTGGGTCTTGCAGTCGGTGGAGAACAGCTCCTGGCTTTAAAAACTGCGGACGCCTCGATCTCGTGAGGTTATCGTTGCCCACGTGGTCATGACGTCAGAGCAAGTCGGGATCAAGTCGGACACAAATCTAACCGGCATGCATTGCGCGGTTTGCATCGATTCTGCGTAGACCTGGCTCATCTCCAACGAGCCTATTTTGTCATGTATCGTTAGTCACGTCACTCGTCGGTATCGTGAGTCACGTGAGTCGTTAGTCAATGAAGATAACGTCAACCACGACCGTTTCCTAACCCTAACTAAGTGGTTGTGGTGCCTAAACCTAACTTCCTGGGAAAACAAAAGTTTATTTTTGAAAAGACCAAAGTAACGCTGGAGGGGTACCCCGTGCGTTGGTCTCCGATGCCGAGGGGCGCTGACCAAGCGGCGGTATTTGATGAGTTGGGTGAGAATATGTTTGTCTCTTCTCTTTCCGTCCTTCTTTCTTCTTCCTCTCTTCTTTCCATTCTCCGGTTAACCTCACACATTAGTGTGGATTCACGTTTCCTCTGGTTGTGGTGAGTCAGTTTTAAACTTTAAAGTGGTGCCTCCACCTCGACATCGTGCTCCATCACACTCAACTGTCATTGTTAACTGGGTGGAAGCCAGTGAGGGATCAGGTCCTTCTAAACGTGTGTTTGGTCAGCAGGAAGACATTTTGTTTTCTCCTCGACCGTCTGAACTCTAGCAGAATCTTTGTTGCTTTCCTTTTTCTTTCTTTAGACATAAAGTTTGTTTGTCTGCAGTTTGAGACGTTAAAACCTCCGTCAGACAGGAAGCAGGATTTTCTGGTTCTGGTTCTGGTTCTGGTGGTTTTTCCATTATCAGCTGAGAGGACTCTGATCCTCCCAGCTGGTCCTCTCAGATTTACTTGTTCATTTATCCACAGCTGGAAAATCCCTCTCTGTAGTTTTTCTTCACCTCTGTGAACACATGACACGGTTCAGAGGGATTTATTTTGAAAGGATTTGAGAGCAGGAAGCAGTAAATCAGAGCTTTTATTTCCTTTTTCTGTCTTTTTTAATCTTTCTGTCTCTTTTCTTTCTGAACTTTGTTCTTCTTTCATTACTTTTTGTCTTTTTTCTCTTTCCTCTTCTTCCTTTTCCTTCTCCCATCCTTTCATTTTTTAGTTTCTTTACATCCTTCCTTCCTTCTTTCTCTCCTTTCTTTATTCCCCTTTCCTTCCTCCATACCCTCCCTCTGCATCTTCTTTCTTTCTTCCCTTCCTTGCTTCCTTATTTCATTCCCTCCCTCTTTCTTCTCTATTTTTCTGTCTTCCTCCTTTCTTTCTTTCCTTGCTTGCTTCCTTATTTCATTCCCATCCTCTTTCCTTTATTCTTTCCTATCACTTTCTTATTTTCTTTTTACGTCCTCCATTGTTTTTCCTTTCCCATTTCCATTAATCTTTCCTTCCTTATATTATTATATTTTTGTTCCTCCTTTCCTTTATCTTCTCAGTTTCCTTCTCTTTCTTTCTTTTTCTCTCTCTTTCTTGCTGAAGGTTGTTTCTTCAGATCACTTTGTTTTTTCTGTCCTACATTATTTTCTCTTTATGCAGAAACTGAACTTCAAACAGTCTTTTTTTTTATAGAAGCTTAAGGTTGAAACAACAGATCTGCGATCAGTTAAAGTTAGAAACAGAGGGAGACCTGGACCTGAACTTAGTCCTGATCCTGGTTCAGATGAACTACAAGCTGATTCTGGTTCAGCTGCAGGTTGTTGTTGTTGTTTAAACATTAAAGAAGAAGACACTCACAGGTCTGAGATCAGAGAGTGAGAAATACTTCAGAAGTGACTGAAACTTTAATCTTTCCTTCTTTCTTCCTCCCTTGTTACTTTCTTATATCGCTCATTTCCTTCCTTGTTTCTTTCCTCTTTCCTTTCTTTGTCTTTGTTTCTTCTTAGATCTCTCCTTGCTTCTTTTTTTGTTTCTTACTTTTCTCCTTCTTCATTCATTTGTTTCCTCCTTTCTTACTTCTGCCATCTATATGTTCTTACTTCCATTGGTCCTTATTATTTCCCTTTCTCCCTTTCTTTCTTTCTTAATTTTTTTTCTTCCTTCCAGCTCATTTTCCTTGTATAATGCTCTTTCTTTTCCTGCCTTCTTTCCTTTGTTTCTTTCTTCCTTCCTTCCTTCCTTCCTTCCTTCCTTCCTTCCTTCCTTCCTTCCTTCCTTCCTTCCTTCCTTCCTTCCTTCCTTCCTTCCTTCCTTCCTTCCTTCCTTCCTTCCTCTCCTCTTCAGTAATTTCTTCTCTCCACAACACATTTGTTTTCCTGTATAATATAAGCAGGCTTCATGTCTGATCTGTTGTTAATCTGAATATTATCCTCTTTATGTAATATGTTATCCATCATCTGTCATGTCGCCGTCAGATGTAAACGTGTTGATGCTTCAGGGGAAACAGAAGAAGGAGAAAATCTAAACACATTTACTATACTGCTAGTTAGGGTTAAAGAATGATGGTCACTGTGACAGGAAACCAATGATGATGACGATGATGATGATGATGATGATGATGATGATGATGATTGTAGGAAGAGGGATTCAATCCACCGTCTCTGGTTTCAAAGTCAGAGGGACTATAACATTCTGTTTGTCACATTTTACTCCTCAGAGACATCAGCCATTATTCACACCACTTAAAGAAGTAAAACAAACTGACGAATGCTTTACAGTAAGCAGCTTTAAGGAGAGTATATATTGTGTGTGTGCAGATCACAGCAGAGGAGCTGACGGGGAACGACGACTACATCGAGCTCTCGTTCAGCTCCAGGAAACTGGACGACAAGGTAACAGCTGTGTGTGTGTGTGGTATCTCAGTATCTCTGTTTTGCATCTTGTTTCTAGAAACTCAGAAAAACTAAACTGAGTGAAATATTGAACCTATCTTATAATTATATTTCATACTTTAGATGTCTGGTTGGTCAAATACATTTAAAGGGACTATTTGTAACTTATCACGCGCATAAATCCTAACGGGTCGGAATCCCATGCGCGCTCGCGTGTGGGTACGCGCTGCTCCTGCTGCCTGCAGCCTGCAGCCTGCTTGCACACCGTGCTCGTTCTCACCCGCTCGGCTCGCTCCAACTCCACGTGCACGCGCGCACACTGCAGAAGAGTTAGTTTAGCTCTGAGAATATCTAGTGAATGTGCAGTGGACGTTTTTGCAGAAATAAATGCTGCAGCTCCTCCAGACCAACAGAGGTTTCCCGTGTCTTGTGAAGTGACGGGGCTCCGCAGCGAGTTACGTTATCGTCCCGACCGGGTGTCGGTGTCTCCCCCCCCCCCCCGTTCCCTCCGCGGTCGGCAGGCTGAGAAAGGAAAAGCCAGCACTAGAATCAGCATTGATCCATGGAGAGACCTTAGTCTGGTCAGCTAACATTACTGCCAAGCAGGTGAAATATAGAGTGATATTGTGTGTTAGCTGACGTGTGTCGCCTCACTGTTTAGACCGGTGCTCGTTCATGTCAATGTAGCGCGCGCACAAGTGCGAGCGCGAGCAACAGGACGCTGACTTTCGTTGACATTGCGGCCACAGGTGTCGCTGTGAACAAGCAATTTCTGATTCTTACATATAGCCCCTTTAACCAAAATTTCTCAGTGAGAAAAGAGAAACATTACAATTTGTGGATGTTTCTAAAATTTCAGAGATATTGCAGTGACCTTATCTTCACTTAAGTTGACTGTATGCTCTTTGTCCCAGTTAAAGATCTCTGTGGTCAGCCTGGACAGCCAAACTATATCATATGCTGTCAAATAAAGATGTCACTATCAGCCGTTATTTTCCCTCTCCTCTAACGAGGCTGTCAGAAAATACAGCAGCTACTGCTCAATAATCAAATTATCTATCAGCCATTTCCATAAATAATATTGTTAAGTGTGCTGGTGTTTGTTTTAGTCAGCCGTTTCTCTCTTTAACAGTCAGTGTGTGTTGGTGTTTGCAGGACTTCTTCAGTAAATCTGACCCGTTTCTGGAGATCTACAGGATGAATGATGACGCCACGCTGCAGCTCGTCTACAGAACTGAGGTACAACCCACATTATACAATATCATGTATACATATAATATAATGTATACATACAATATAATGTATACACACAATATAATGTATACATATAATATAATGTATACAGTACACTGCAACGCTCACAGGGACATCACTAACCTTCATGTTGTCTCTCTCAGACGGTGATGAATAATCTGAACCCGGTGTGGAAAACCTTCAAAGTTTCTCTCAACTCGCTCTGCAGCGGAGACCACGAACGCAAGATGCAGGTACACGTACACACGTACACACGTACACACACACACACACACACACACACACACACACACAATGTGTCTCTTGTATCAGTCGATGGACGCCGTGGCTCCGGTCTAAATGTGAACGTCTGATTGGCTGCAGGTCAAACTGACAGCTGGATAGACGCCAGTAGAAGCTGATGAGGATGAAAACCTTGTATCTCCACTTTTCTTTTCTTTTGACATCTATTGATTTTTAAGATGGTTCATGGCACCATCATGGTATCCATCATCGTTTAGAGGAGTGGAAGCTGGTAAAAGACAGAAATACAGTAGAAAATAAGAAGAATAAATTATATTAATATCACATACAGTAAGCTTTCATGTATGGTGGACAGGACTTGCCAAAAATAAACGAATAAATAAATAAATGACTCAATAAATAAATAAATGTCATTAAATGCAGCAAAAATAATATTAAAAATAAATGTAGCCATTAATAAATTGATAAAATGTGACATAAATTGATATTTCTGTTTTAATTTGCTTCTTTATTTATTGACCTTTGTATTAATTTCCTTATTTATTTACTCTGTTTAATTTTCCCTTTTATTCATTTATTTATTTTTGCATTTATTTTTGCATTTATTTTTGCATTGATTTATTTATTTAGCATTATTTATTTATTTGTGTATTTATAATTTATTTATTTGTGCATTTACTTTTTATTTATTTATTTTTGCATTGATTTATTTATTTAGCATTATTTATTTATTTATTTGTGCATTTATTTTTTACTTATTTTTAAATGTATGTATTTATTTATTTATGTATTATTGTATTCTTTTTTTATTTAGTTAAAAACACAAACTATAGTAGCTAATAATTTCTTTATTTCTAGTTTTTTGACACCTGTTTCTTCACCTTTATTTAACACGCTAGAGTGAAGATACTGGTATCAATGAAACTAGAAAACCTAAGAGATCCATTGGTACCAGCCATGTCATACTAGCTTGTAGTGAAGGAGGTAAAATAATGCTCCAAACTTACGTTAAACTTTGGCGAGGAAAAACTGGCATGGCCATTTTCAAAGGCAGTCCCAGTCAGCCTGAGTGGACGGCTCCGCCTCCAAATTACATGAACCAGCAACACGTCTCTGACTGAAACTGCACATGAAAGAGGAAACACTGCATCTATTTACCTCATGTTCTCCTGCTGCGTCGTCACACATCAACATCACCCCTCCGTCCTACTCTTCCTCATCACTGTTTACGTCTCTCTGCAGCTCTTTGATACAACACAGAAACCACAACACATGTTCTTATTAATAGAAGCTGACAGGTCACAGAGGTGCACAGGTGAGATCGCAGCCTGTGACAGGAAGTAGATTAATGATGACACAGCGGGGGGGAGCTGTTATTTATGTAGTTGTCTCTGTGGACGTCGTGTCCTGGAGTCAACGTCTGATCTGTTGTGGCTCGACGTTCCTCCGACATCAACTAAATATAGTTTAAATGCAGCGTTCAAGAAACAGCAGCACGCCGTGATGTTGTTCTGTCGGTGGCGTTCTGCTGACGACTAAACTGGGTGCTGCACCGGCATTATGAATTCATGAAATATATTATATATAATATAATTATTATAGGCATCATGAAAGTCTTCTGTACAAAAGTGTAACTAAGTCTAACAGTATGGAGTCATAGGAGCGCCATAAACAAGAATAAATCTGTTTTTTGTTATTTCTCTTTATATTTTCACTTTTTTGTATTTACTTATTTATTCTTTTATTTATTCCTCTTTATATTTCCATATTTATTTATTTATTATTTTATTTGTTCCTCTTTCTATTTACACAATTATTTATTATTATGTTTATTTTTCTTAATATTTCCATTTTTTATGTATTCTTTTATTTTTCCACATTTATTTATTTATTAATTATTTGATTAAATCCTCTTTATATTTCCACATTTATATATTTATTTATTCTTTTACTTGTTCCTCTTTCTATTTCCAAATTTATTTATTTATCTATTTCTCCTTATATTTTCAAATTTTTAAAATATATTCTTTTATTTATTCCTCTTTATATTTCCACATTTTGTTATTTATTCTTTTATTTATTTCTCTCTATATTTCCACATTTATTTTCTTATTCTTTTACAGATTTATTCTTTTTTCATGGCACTCAAATGACGCCATACATCAATGATGCTGAGGTTTTACTGCCTAAATTACAAATACATTGCACGCATAAATTAAGAGAATTTCTGAGGGATCGTGATGCAACAGCTTCTCAGAAAAATAAACACAACAATAAGATGAAATACAGTATAATGTAAATATTGATGATATCTACATTATTTCCCATTATTAATGAACTGCTGCTCTCTCCTCTTAGCTGACCTCACAGGGAAACTTTCTTTATGTAACCAGGAAACTATTTTAAATTCATGCTGTTATTTGATTTCACAATTTCACCAGCGATTATTGGTAAAAGGCAGCGACATGTGTTTGTATCTTAAAACCGTGGCAGCAGAGATTTTCCCCTGATGTTGCTTCAGGCGTCTTGCTGTTGCTAATCAAACGTGTTCTAATCATCTGTCAATCACTGATTACTGACACCGTCTCTGTAAACAGACAGAAACAGAAATAACACACAAACACTGTGAGAACTAATTTATCTAAACGAAGCTGAACGAGAAGAAGACGAAAAACATCTGGTCAGAAACCAGTTTATATTTCAGAGTTGTGAGTCTAGATCAGGAGAGAGAAAACGCCGCAGCTGCTCTTAAATAAACGAGAAAATAACATGTGATTATGAAGAAGAATAACAGAGACTGTCTGTGTCTCTATGAACACATCGTTCTGTTTGTGAACGCCGCATTAACACTGAGGTCTGTTATCGCTGCTTCACGTCGTTTCAAATTAAAAGCTGCTGTAATAGTTCATGTTTCCACAGATAGATGGGATTTCTGTGTGCTGTTAGAGGCAGTAATCACAGACATGGAGGGGGACCACGGTATAATAACACCCGATTACTAGTCAGAGGTTCAATCTCTGGGGCCTCATTACAGAAACATCTATCTGATCTCAGGCAGTGTAGTTCTGTGTAATGAGGCCTCTGGTGCTCAGGTTGTGTCCTGAATAAAAGCCCATGAGCAAGACACCAAGTCAGTTTACTGACTGAACCAACAGCTTCTATTGTTCCCTGATTTTCCCCTTTATTTATTTATTTGTGTATTTCTTTTCATTAATTTTTAATTTAATTATTTTTGCATATATTTTTTATTTATTCATTTATTTTTTTAAAATGTATTTATTTATTTATTTATTTGTCTTTTATTAATTTTTAAATGTATTTATTTTTGCATATATTTTGTATTTAATTTTAAATGTATTTATTTATTTATATATGTCGAATATATATATTATATATATATAATAATATGTATGAATTTCCCTTTGCAATTCACCCCGTATTTATTTCCCGAACTTATTTATTTCTGTGGTCTTTTCTTTATACATTACTTTATGCATTTCTACCTCATTATGCAAATGAGGGGGCTGTCACTCAACATGTGTCATCATGGGGTCATAGTGCAGATAACAGATGGACTATATGCTAGCCAGCTAGAAGTAGATGATCAAATGTTGATTTCTTTGTTTGATGAAGATCATTTGATCTAAAACTTCAGCCTCTAAATGGAGGCTAGAATAGTTCCTGGTCTATCTGGCTCCTTGTTTAGGACTTCCTTGGAGGTCTGCACCTTGCTGAGGGTCTGTCCTCTAAAATAGAAACCTGAATGGGGAGATCTCAGCTTTCTGGTGTTTTCAGCAGGTTTCCAGTGTGGAAACCTCCGAGCTGCTAATTTACTTTAAACTCTTTCCCTCTGAGCTGAACCAACGAAGCTGTGAGTGTGACAGCTCATTAAAACTCCACATGTTTCCTCTCAGGTAGAAAACTGGAAGGATGTTCTCTTTTTAAACCTTGACGGGTCGCTAAATATGTTAGAGAGAAGAAGAAGAATACGAGGAAGAAGAAGAAGAAGAAGAAGAAGAAGGAGAAGGAGAAGAAGAAGAAGAAGAAGAAGAAGAAGAAGAAGAAGAAGAAGAAGAAGAAGGAGGAGAAGGAGAAGAAGAAGAAGAAGAAGAAGAAGAAGTCATGTTGTTCAGTTTAATGAGGAGTTACATGCATCACTCACATTAATGTATTCATAGAGTAACATATAATTAAACACTCACATTCATCCACGCTGAAACTAATTGGTTTGCTCGCCCACTTGACTCCTGTTGACCTTAACAAGAGAGAGAAACAACATTAAAACCTTCACTTCATCATCCTGTCTGGCTGAATGCTAGTTGCTACAGATAGGGGTACATTTTGGCGAGGAAAAACTGTCATGTCCATTTTCAAAGGGGTCCCTTGACCTCTGACCACCAGATATGTGAATGAAAATGGGTTCTATGGGTACCCACGAGTCTCCCCTTTACAGACATGCCCACTTTATGATAATCACATGCAGTTTGGGGCAAGTCATAGTCAAGTCAGCACAATGACACTCTGACAGCTGTTGTTGCCTGTTGGGCTGCAGTTTTCAATGTTATGATTTGAGCATATTTTTATGTTAAATACAGTACCTGTGAGGGTTTCTGGACAATATATGTCATTGTTTTGTTTTGTTAATTGATTTAAAATAATAAATATATACATACATTTGCATAAAGCAGCATATTTGTCCACTCCATGTTGATAAGAGTATTAAATACTTGACTAATCTCCCTTTAAGGTACAGTTAGAACAGATAAAAAATGTGAGATTAATTAGGAATGAACTATTTTAATCGATTGACAGCCCTAATTATTTTGTTTACAAGTAATGACTGTAGATGTAGATTGTATGGACCCAGTGGAGGTGAAACGCTGCCCCCTATTTGTTTGCAGCAGTATTACACATTTAAAGACATTTGTGTCGCCCGAGAAAATAAAAGCAAACAGCGGTGACAGTAACAGAAACTGGTTATATAAGAGAATAATTCAACATTCAAGAAAATATATCTGGTGTACCACATCTTCATGTGTTAGAGGTAGAACTGTCTGAGGAAAAGTTGCATTGTGGGTAATGTACGAAACATTACATACGCATAAAGTGTGCCAGTGTTGTCGGAGTGTGATGATGATTAAATGTAGTTTAATGTTGCTGCAGCGCAGCCTACAGGTGACACTAATTTGCTGTGAGATTATATGTTGATGTGTCGACCGCTCCGCGCTGCATTCAAGGATTTATGGGAAATATAAAGGAGAGTTTCAGTATTTACATATTGGGATTTATGACACCTACACACAGTAAATGGCCCACTTGCTCACTGAAACTCCTGCATGAATATATGAAAATATAAAACCACCAGACTGAGATGAGAACTGGAGCACTAGTGTGTGTGTGTGTGTGTGTGTGTGTGTGTGTGTGTGTGTGTGTGTGTGTGTTCTGTAAATTCATGAGATGGTGGTCTTTTTTTTCTTCTCTCGCTCGGAGACTGTCAGCGTTCTTCTTCACGTCCTCCGATCTATTTTTCATGAACTCTGTCAATATGTCCTCTTCTGATTTATTCACTTCGTGTTGCTGGTTGTGGTCCCAGTGCTGCCTACTGGTTTCACAGGGAGGACTCGTCACGTGGACGGAGGGTCCAGTTATGGCTGCACGATTATGGCCAAAATGCTAATCACGATTATTTTGATCAATATTGAGATCACGATTATTCATTGACTTTAGCGGCAACATATTTTTGCACTTTCATATTAAAATAAACAGAGCACTGCTTTCACCTCCATGCTGTGCTACATTCCTGTTGATGTACATTTAGGGCTGCACGATGTTGGAAAAAACTGACATTGCAATATGTTTTTACCCGCAATATGAAAAAATACATAAATATTCACCCTAAGCTTTTGCTACCTACATTTTAAAGTTAAATGCTTCAGTCTGGTGCACTTTGAGAGCAAATTTACCAACATTAACAGGCTAGATAAACAATTTTATGCTCTTAATTTAATCATAAACACATTGGTTGTATAGATGATATCTATACCCAAAAGTGAAGCCAAAACATCTGGATCACCTGCTGGTGGCTGTCAGTTTAGGAAGCGCTTGATTTGATATGTAGCAGAGTTTTCTATGAGCACAACATTTTAGTCGTCAATATCGCAGTCGGTCATGTTCATTTAATTGTGGGAAGCCAAAATCGTGATCGCGATTAATATTTGATTAATTGTGCAGCCCTATGTCCAGCAGGACTTTAGTTCAAGTGTATTTTAACTTCATATCTACATTTTTATTTCACATCTTAACTCAAGTGATACTAAAAATGTCTTTTCTTTCTTTTCCTTTCCGAAATAAAAACGGTATAATTCAGACATGATTTGAATTAAATCTCTAGCAGGAGTTCATTAAAGTATAGAGCCTGGGAAATGGCAAAAATTGCCATCAAATTATACAGTTGATAACCACGCTGTTTGTGGATGAAGCATTAAGTTGTTAAATTTTACTCATTTAGCGAATGGCTAGTTAGCTAGCTACCTTGCTAATTCCACCATGCTACAGAAAATGAGCCCAACAGCGGACAGCGCTTTGTTCTCCATGTACTAAACTAAATAACATCTATTAGTATCGAGGACTTTGTACAAGCTAAAAGCATGAAACACCATTCAGACATCAATCAGCTCTGCGGCAATAAATTATTAACTTAATGACCTTCTAATAAAAACTAAATCTATTTCTGTAAAATCTCATTAATTCCAAAACCTCCAAACAGAGAAAACTAATGAGACGATTTATTTATTTTAGTAAACTGACTGGTGATCTTCATCAGACGTCTAATTAGAGACAAAACCTTGATGTGAACTGACGTTATGTGACTGAATGATAATTACTGTAATCAGTGTGATGCAGGTTCAGTTAATGACAATAACAAACATCTCTCCTCTAAATATTTGTGTTTCTCATTATTATGAGGTGTCTCTGTTTTTTTGTCCACCCAGTGCACCGTGTGGGACTGGGACTCAAACGGGAAACACGACTACATCGGCGAGTTCGAGGCCACGTTCAACGAGATGAGAGGAGCCATCGACGGGCGACAGGTACGAGTTCATCCACTTATATAATATATATATAAGTCATCAGCCTCTCAGAGTCTCTCAGAGTGTTTTTCAGAACAACCACGACTGTTTGAACATGGAGACACATTCAAGATTTATGGTGGATTATATAAACACAGAATTTAGGTTCAGCTAGAAATAAAACTCAGTGTTCAGTGAATGAAATGTCTGAGTTATGGGAGATGGCGGCGTTACGTAATCATTGTAAAAGCAGCCAACAGAACAAATGAATATAATTATTATTCAGCTGTTTTGTGAACTCATTATTTGCTCCCGACTCGTGGTTTTAGAAACGCTGTTTTAAAGAGTTCAGAGTGTTGACTGTGAACAGATTAAAAGGAAATTTTGCAGATTTTCAGCTGGATTTGTATCGTTGCAGTGTTGGTGAACGATGTTCGCCGTCCCTCCGTGTTAAAAAAAGAACGTATTGTTAACGTGCTAAGAAGTGAAAGTCAATAATTCGTTCCATTACAACATCAGCGCCCAGCAGCAGAGCTACGCTTCCATCATTTTGGACTGAAAGTGACTACCGGACGCCAGTAAAACGTCCGCCTACAAAGAGCCGTAAAGCAAAACTAGATTATTTCTATTCTATTGTTATATTCTTTAATGTCTCTACTGAAATGACCTGAGTTGAACAATACAAATATTATAAATATGCATACTATTATAACTATTTATTTATATAAAACTATCATTAGAATGGGCTAATAAAATAAGAAATAGAAAGAGTCTGAACATTTTTCGGACATTTTTCAGATTTTTTTTTTGAACATTTTTAGGGCATTTTTTTCAGACTTTTTTTTCGAGCATTTTTTAGACTTTTTTCAAAAAAATTTAGGGCATTTTACATGACATTTTTTCTAGCCTTTTTCAGAATATTTTTGGACTTTTTTTCAAGGATTTGTTTTTTAGGATTTTTCAGACTTTTTTCAGTTTGTTTTATCCCTTAAAGCCAAAAACCAGGGATAAGGACTGTAAATGATCTACAGCTAGAAGTCCTATACACACACACTTAAACAGTTTATTTAAATATAACAATGCCTAAATGTATCATCCATGTCAAATAAATTAATAATAAAACACTATAACTATTTTAAGTTATGTAACTGTTGTAAGCACAGTATTTGCCTGTGAAATGTAGTGAAGTAGAAGTATAAAACAGCCTAAAGTAGAAGTACAGTACTTGTTTTTGTCTTGGTTTGAACAGATCCAGTTAATATTTCATTCAGCTGTGAACACACAGAGAGGCTGATATCAGTTCACTGTGACAGAAAGTCCTGTTTCTCCTTCAGCTGCTCGATCAATTCAGCGGCTCAGTGAGAGTCAGACTGAATGACACCTCACTGTTACTCACCGTTAACCAGAAAACACCTCACCGACAGGAGGAGACACGCAGGCTTTTTATTTCTACTTTAAAAAAAATTCATCTCCATAGTCTAATATTCCTGTTTTCTGCTACAACTGTGATGGATTGTGATGAAATGTGGTTCATCATTCATGTTCCCCTCAGAGGATGAATCATAATAACTCTGGTGATCCTCTGACTTTTCATCTAGCGCCATCATCAGGTCAACATCTTAATGTGTCCAATACTTCGGTTGATGACCAAATACTACAGTAGACTGTATATAAGAAGTGGACGTAGTCACCATGATGTCACCCGTTGGTTTGTGGGTTGACGTTTAGAAGCCTTGAGTTCAGGTTTTCGGCCTTCGCCATCTTGGTTTTCGGCCGTCACCATTTTGGTATGTGGCAGTCACCATCTTGGTTTTTGGCCATCAACATTTTGGTATGTGGCAGTCACCATCTTGGCATGTGGAAGTCACCATTTTGGTGTGTGGCAGTCACCATCTTGGTATGTGGCAGTCACCATCTTGGTTTTTGGCCGTCACCATCTTGGTATGTGGCAGTCACCATCTTGGTTTTTGGCCGTCACCATTTTGGTATGTGGCAGTCACCATCTTGGTTTTTGGCCATCAACATTTTGGTATGTGGCAGTCACCATCTTGGCATGTGGCAGTCACCATTTTGGTATGTGGCAGTCACCATCTTGGTATGTGGCAGTCACCATCTTGGTTTTTGGCCGTCACCATCTTGGTATGTGGCAGTCAACATCTTGGTTTTTGGCCGTCACTAGCTTGGTTTTTGGCTGTCGCCATCTTGGATTTTGGTCGTCTCCGAGTTGGTCTTTGGCCGTCGCCAGCTGGTTTTTGTGGAACCCGAAGTGACACGAGTTGATACAATTAACTTTGATGACACACTGAAAACTGAAACTGAAAACACACTGTTAAAGGGTTAAAGTAGCATTTAGCATTTAATACCGACTCACAGAGTTGCTAGCATGGCTGTAGTCGCCTGAGTTATTGTTTGCCTTTTTGGGAAAGACAACAACTAAGAGCTAAAACGTCTCTAGCTGAACACAGTTTGATATCAGTAGTGACCATTTGACCGGCATTAGCCTCCCTGTAGCTGCGTCGCTAGCGTGGCTACAAACCACAGGTAGCAGCAGACTTTAACCCCGGGGGGGTTTAAGAAGAAATGACCTGATCTCCGCCAGGTCCTTCAGCTCCAGGATTCCATTAAAGTGCCAATTAGCAGACCACCCTTTAAAAACGCACCTTTGGGGCCGTACAGTTTATGAAGACAGACGGAGTAATTACCCGAGACGGCGGCGGTGGAGGCAGAGCTAATGAAGACGCAGCTGTCGAGAAGAAGAGCTGCTGGACAGACGCTAATTAAAATGCTCTCCGTTAACAGCAGAGTGGTTCAAAATACTCAGGTTGTGTGTTTTCTCTGGAAATGACACCTCACGGCTGAAAACACTCTAACAATGTGAGACCGTTGAGCAGAGACGCTCCCTCTCAGCTGTCTCATTATCAGTGACGAGGACTCGGATATTTTCACTGTAATGATCCTCTGTGACGGTCTGATGAAATGATGCCACAGTTTTCATTAACCCGTCCTCCTTCAGAGCCTCGCCTCCTTCACTGAGGAAACATTTAAGTAAGTAAAATACATCTTCTGAGGCTGAAAACAGTCAAACATGAAGCTGAAGGTGATGATCTTTTATTTTACTCAACTGGATTCAGGACAAAGTTATTGATCGTCTCACCTTCTCATGCTGTCCCCACCATGTGACCAGATGACATAAACAAACAACGTGTTAGTCCGTCTCTCAATACTGTCTGACTTCCTGTCTGGGCTCGAAGCCCATTGGTTCCTACTGAAGACGTAAATGGTCTTTGTGTTGTATAGCACCTGAAGGACGTGAACGTGTGCTTCGCTATCCCCCAGTGTGTGATTCAGACCACAAAGACTCAGTTGTTGAACAGAGATCAGTGAGATGTACCTCTCTGTCTCGAGGGGTAGGAGGGCGACAAGAAGTAAAAGGTTGTTTCTCGGTTCCCGACACGTTCTCACTCCCAACTCGCCAAATACCGCCGCTTGGTCAGTGCCCCTCGGCATCAAAGACCAACACACGGGGTACCCCTCTTGCGTTGCTTTTGGACGGACCAGGGACGGCGTGTCAATATATGCTCCTTACTTTTAGTTCACACGGGGCACGAACAGCGGTCTCCTGTTTGAAAGTCTTGTGTTTGTTGGACCCATTTGGAAGCCGACATCTTGGTTTTTGGCCGTCGTCATTTTGTTTTTTGGCCGTTGGCGTGTTGCCATCTTGGTTTTTGGCTGTCGCCATCCTGGTTTTGGCCATCTCCATCTTGGTTTTTGGCCGTCGCCATTTTGGTTTTTGGCCGTCGCCATCTTGGTTTTTGGCCGTCATCGTCTTGGTTTTTGGCCATCGCCATCTTGGTTTTTAGCCATCGCCATCTTGGTTTTTGGCTGTCTCCATCTTGTTTTTTGTCCGTCTCCATCTTGTTTTTTGTCCATCTCCATCTTGTTTTTTGTCCATCTCCATCTTGGTTTTTGTTCATCTCCATCTTGTTTTTTGGACGTCGCCGTCTTGGTTTTTGGCCATCAACGTCCTGGTTTTTGGTCGTTGCCGTGTCGCCATCTTGGTTTTTGGCCGTTGCCGTGTGCCATCTTGGTTTTTGGCCGTCGTCATTTTGTTTTTTGCCCATCGTCGTCTTGGATTTTGGCTGTCACCATCCCTCCACCACCCCTCCCTCCCGCCCTGAATGGATTCTCACGCTATTAATACTACGTCACTGCTCCGACCGTCGAATAACGCCGTGGGTGGGTTTACATTGGAGTTAGTTGAAAGCCTGGTTCATCACATCCTGTTGCTAAAGGGTGCCTGCGTTGGTCTCCGATGCCGAGGGGCGCTGCCAAATCGGCGGTATCTGACGAGTTGGGAGTATATATGAATTATATTGCTATACTTTTTATAAGTATAAGTACAAACAGTGAATGAGAACAGCCTGCTATGATACACTACACGGGGTGAAATAATAAATTTTTGTTCCTGACGCCCTAGGTCCGTTAAGGGTCGGGCTATTACCCGGCTGATAACGTAGTTAGTTAGTGACTCGCAGGGCTAACCGTTAGCTTGGTCAGTAACTTCTCTCTACTGTCATGATTACATCTGATTGGTCAGAGTTGCAGTCTCCTCCATCTGTAAACCCACTGAAACATCTTTTCATCCCTGCTGTCATCCAGCAGAGGAGGAGAAACAATGAGAGCAGTCAGTTGAGTCCCGTCGGGGGAACCCCCCCTCGCCCTCCCGTCTCTTTTCTTCTGTGGTTTTATTTATTGGCCTCCTTCCTGAGCTGACAGTCGGCTCCCGACCGGCGACACAGAAACAAGAATCCCTCAGAGCTGAAGCCTCCAGGGAGCTCTGTGTTCATCCTCCTCCATCCATCTAACCGGACACAAATAGAGTCTGAACCGCTGTTTGTCACCTGGTCTCCACGGTTACATGTAATAGAGTCACAGCCAATCCTCGGCGGCCTTGTTTGGGCAGCTGAAGGATCGACTTCAGCTCGGAGGGTTTGTGGTTAACGCGGCTGTCTGACAGAGAGCTGGAGCTGGAGAGGTTCAGAGGCTGCTCTCACTTCTAAGGAAGATATCTAATTGTGACTTTTCTGAACAATATTGTGATTATTAGATTAAATATAATTACTTTATACTAGGACTGTCAAAGTCATTTCATTTCTTTAACGCAACTTGCAATTTTTAGGTTGTAGCGGGCTCAGTTTTAAAGCTAGATATCTATCTATATCTATAGATAGATATAGATAGATAGAATGACGACCTGAAAATAATTTGCTAATAATAATAAATTAAATTGTTTGTGTGTTTTCAGGTGCAGTGGCCGTGCATAAACCTCAAATACAAAGTGAAGAAGAAGAATTACAAGAACTCTGGGATCGTCATTCTGAACCAGTGCAAGGTGACCGACCGACTTATTAAAACTCTTTATTCCTGTCCCTTGTTCTCTGAGACATTACGGCAATAACCCCCTAGTATTTATGTCTGGGTATATGTATATATGTAAAGATATACAGTATATATGCATTTAAAAGTATAATATTTCAATCATAATGTCTAGTTGGTGTCAGAGAGTGTGTTAAAAAAGCGACGTCTCACTCTGTCAGGAGAGTCGTGAGTTGAAGCTTCATCAGGGAGTTTCTCCTCCAGGGAGGCGGAGTGATTTCAGTCCTGTCAGATAGATGGAGGAGGGATTCTTCATCAATACGGGTCCTCACAGAAAAACTGACAGTCTTGTTATTAAAATCCTTGTTATCGTTATCTATTACTGTTGTTTCTCATCCATTTCTGTCAGTGATGAAGAAACAGAAGAGTGGTGGGATGAGCACATACGTCATATCATTTAATTATGAGTCATCATCGGAGATTAATTAGGACCCAAACACTTTTTAACCTCTTCAGCCCTATAGGGTGCTGGAAGATGTGGTTCTCCTAGACATATGTACCCAAAATAAATGAAGAATAGCCCCACAACTACCAGGTCTATATGCATGATCTTGGTCTCTATGGATAGGTTCATGCCATGCACAGAGATGCCACTGAATTCATTCAGCAACTCCTTGACTACAACTGTGCCAAAGCAGATATAAATAACACAAAGCACACAGACTTATTTTTTTCGAGCATTTTTCTGAATATTTTTTGGAACATTTTTTGGCCATTTTTCAGACCTTTTTTTTTTTAGGAACATTTTTTTAATATTTTTTTTGAAAAATGTTCAGACTTTTTTCGGATGTTTTTCAGATTTTTTTTCAGACTTTTTTTTCGAACATTTTTAAGACATTTTTTTTCCATTTGGCCACTTGAATACCCAAAGTGTGCAAAATGGGTTTTTCTACCTCTTGAAAGGGAATCTAGCTCTAAAATACTACTGATATCCACTACAGGAGGCTATGTGCACACAATGGAGCCTTTGGCAATGACATTTACCCTGTGCATCATCACATTCTACCATTGTGCACAGTAGAAAATCAATAGAAAAACAACTAAATTGAATAATTTTGACTCCAAATGGAGTAGTTTTATTATAATAATGAAATATGATCTAAGTAAAACTTAGATGATAACAAATAAGATCAATAACAATGTAAATAAGATAACAAAAATAATCCAAAGTCAAGTATGAACATTCAATATAAAAAATATTATCAAGTAAAAATACAATTTCTCGTGCGTTGATTTTGTAACTAAAATATTGAAATCATTGCAAAATAAACATTGTTTGGACTAAATACACTTCGTGTTTCAGAAACTATTCAGAAAAAAAGTTGTTGTTTTTAACGGCAGTGTTTTAACACACAGCTCAGCTGAACCCGGTACCGGGTCCTTCAGGTAAAAGAGGTTCAGACATTGATGGTTTTGTCACGGCTGCTCTGTACAAGTAAACAAGGGAGGAACCAAAACGCAGGCAGACAGAATCAGTTCAGTGATTTTATGGTGACGTTGCAAAAACTTAATCACGGGTCAAAACTGTGAAGGCAGTCTCAACTGGTAAACCTATCAAAGAGGGTTCAGCTAGGTGAAGAAGCATACGTCAAAGGACAGTAGGTGTGTAGGTAGGTACAGGGGACAGATGCTAGAGAGTAAAGACATGAGGTAACTTTGACGAACTGACACTGACTGGAGGAAAGAGGCCGGTTTAAGAGCTGCAGGACTGATGAGGGAACGAGGTTCAGGAGAGGAGAATGAGGTGATTGCAGATGGGAGGGCTGAATCTGGGATGAGAGGAGATCAGCATCGGATTCATTTTAACATCAAAATTTGCATCTTTTCCCTTTTTTTGTCCCATCATTGTATTGTTTTTGAATGTTTCCTCTCAGTTTTAGGGCATTAAAACTTGATATTTCCAGTAAAGAAGAAGCTTCTGGTGTTCTGAAGGCTGTCTGGCTGACAGACTGAAACAATTATCCGGCTCTGAGCAGCCCGACTAACCTGACATTTCCTGCCAGACGACGCTGAACGGCGGAGTCGGGGGAATGCTGCCGCCAGATAACATTTAGCCTGATAACACTCGACACGTGAAGAGCTCCCGCTTCACAACCAGTTAACGACGGTTTGAAGAGAACGACGCAGAATGAGGCGTAGCACAACACGGAAACAAATTACTGAGCCGCTCTGAAATGCTAATTTACACTCGATGGACGAGGAGTTGTTGGAGTGGAGACAGGAAATGAAACCAAATGTTTTAAGAGCAGGAGGCGAGTTAGCGTGGAGGTGACAGAATGAGAGCAGGTTTACAGGCCGGATCACTAACCGACTGCAGGTGACGATGTTTCATCCTGCCCTTCTTACAGCAGCTCGTATTTAATGTTTCATAAAGATCCCCTCTGATCTCATTCTGTCAGAGCCGACGGTGGAGGAGGCGAGCAGCCAGCGGCGGATTTAAAGCCTCGGGGGCCGCGAGCCGACTCCGGCACGGAGCCAACCGTCCAGAACCCAACGATATAAAGATACTCAGAGATGGATGACAAAGGAAAGCAGCAGCTCTAATCATTCCCCCCTTTAATAACACAGAGAACTGGATACAGCGTTGGTGGCGGGGCCCCGTTCATTCCTATGAGAGTTGCTCAGTGGAGCATAAGGACAAAATGGCTCGACTTCCTACTGGAAAACTACCCGGATCTTCCGGCTATCTTCCGCAGTAGCGTCCGCTCGGTCACATGACTCGGTCACGGGGTCAGAGCCGTCACGCTGTCGTCGCGGCTTGCTAACTCAGCCTCCAAGCACTCGCTCCAGCCTCAGTCTGGGTTTGAGCCCCGGTAAGCCCGTATATTAAGACGGCGGTGCCGGGAGAGTGTGTATTGTCGGAACAGGGGACCGACGTGTAGTCTGTCATGTGTCGCGGCCAAGTCACGGCAAGAATTTATGACTCTCAATCGTCTAATCTGACATAGTGACCATCGTAAATATGGTGTAGTCTGATCCTGGCTTTACACTGATCCTCATCGTGGCCCTTTAAGTTGTATTTGGATCAGCTCTCTCTGGATGTTCAGGTGAAACCTTTAAACACGTCTCCAGTAATCAGAGGAAGTGTCGGGTTATAACGGCTGTTTACACCTGCACGGATCTGATTGGCTGTTACCGGTCAGCTGGTAAACAAACAGCTGGTCGATGAGGATGAATGAAACATGCGATGATGTAAGAGTGACATCATCTCTCCGTCTGATGTTTCATCAGTTAAACCTTTAAAATATTCTGTCTGTCTGCAGATCATCAAGATGCACTCCTTCCTGGATTACATCATGGGAGGCTGTCAGATCCAGTTCACAGTGAGCACACACGCACGCACGCACGCACGCACACACACACACACACACACACACACACACACACACACACACACACACACACACACAGAGGTCATACTCGGGTCAACTTCCTGTCTCATATTGCCGTCAGGAGGAGAACCCCCCCCAAAAAAAAAAAACGTGTCCCGTGTTCTCAGAGTAATTTCTGATGTCACCATGGAAACGGTAACCACGGCGACACGTGCAGCAGCCTCAGTGTCCCAGTTAACACCGGCAGCTCTCACTGGGATCTGACCAGTTTAACCAGTCCACAATAACTAAAGCCGGAAGTTTATAATTTTAAATATTTATTATTTTATTAACTTAAAAAAAAAAGGATCCTTAAAACATCTCTTATAAATAATTTAATAATTTACTTTTTGGGACTATAAAGTGCTGAATTTAATGCTCATATTAAATCCTACTTTTAGAGTTTAACCCCTTACCATTCCATCCTCTTTTTTAGGGGGTCACAGGTGGTCTTTAGGGGGTCACAGGGGGTCTTTAGGGGGTCACAGGGGGTCTTTAGGGGGGTCCAGGGTGTCTTTAGGGGGGTACAGGGTGTCTTTAGGGGGAGATAGCAGGTCAACAGTAGATGTCACATAGAAGTGGTGTACATCATCTGAAAGCTGCGAACCTGAAGATTAATTTGAGATGCAGCTCAGCACTGTGTCTGTGTGTGAATTAGTTAATTAATTAATTAAAATAAGTGAATAAGGGTTTAGAACATTATGATAGAAGTATATGATGTCCATACCCATGCTCTATTATGACTCATAAGTTGTCGCAGCAATTTTGGGGTTGATACCATTTGTTACACAGATTTGGTGTTAAATTTAACCAATTTTTTACCACTGGAGAATTTATAAAAATGATCAATGATCCCTCCAAATTACCACATTAAGACACCGAGTCCTTGAGGAACACCATAGAAAAAGCCATGCTGTGATTTGGGGTCAAAAACTTTTGGAGATTTCTGCAAGAATTGCATTTTTCGTCGACTGGATGGCGAGCACTTCTGTTGTGTAAACTGCTCAGAAACCCCCTTATTGTCAATCGAGCTAGGAAAGTCATCCATCATCTGAATGCTCTAGGTCTCTAGTTTGTGGCTGTAAAGTTTCACGAGGCTGTGATTATCCTAGAGGTCACCACAGGTCATTTTATACAGTGAGGTCAATGAAATGTCTCCTATGGGGACTAACATCATCACACATGAATACAGTTGGGCTCATTGGATCCACAAGAGTCTCAGCTTTGCATTCAAAAAACTGCATGTGATTATCATAAAGTGGGCATGCCTGTAAAGGGGAGACTCGTGGGTACCCATAGAACCCATTTTCATTCACATATCTGGAGGTCAGAGGTCAAGGGACCCCTTTGAAAATGGCCATGACAGTTTTTCCTCTAAAATTTAGCATAAGTTTGTAGCGTTATTTAACCTCCTTCTCAACATGCTAGTATGACATGGTTGGTACCGATGGATTCATTAGGTTTTCTAGTTTACTATGAATGCTGGGATACACGTCCACTCCTTCAGTTCTTTAAACATCTTTCCTCCGTCGGGCAGAGACAGACAAGATGTTGCTCAGCGTCTTCCTGTTGTTAACTCGTTTAAACATTCAGCTCAACAGCTCAAAAGGCTGCATCACTTCCTGCAGCAGCGAGTCGACTGTTTCCCTGAACGTTTAAATGTTTAATCAGCGGGAGACACTCAGCTACAACCTGCAGCCAGTCAGCAGAAGAAGAAAGAACAGAGAAGAGTTTCTATTCTCAGGTATTTGTGAAACGATCCTCAGAGGTTTAATCGCCCAGAGGGTCAGAAACTCACTCAGCATGTAAATAAGCGTGGAAGTAAGAAAAGCAGCAGAAACAGCAGCGTGTCCAATCAGCTGATTGTTTGTTGGTTCCTGTCGTCTCCAGAGGAAACAAAGACTGCAGCTTATTTTAGTTCACAGCCAACAAAACGCTGTCTTTCTTTCTTCTTGTATTTAAACTCAAACTCTTCATTTACAGCGATTCCCTCTGGAAGCTGCTGACGTTTATTTAGGGATAGAATGCCAAAATAAAAAATAAAAGAATAAATATAAATGACTCAATAAATAAATGAATGTCATTAAATGTAACAAAAATAATATTAAAATAAATGTATCCATTAATTAATTGATAAAATGTGACATAAATTGATATTTCTGTTTTAATTTGCTTCTTTATTTATTTATCTTTGTATTAATTCCTTTATTTATTTACACTGCTGTTTAATTTTCCCTTTTATTTATATATGTATTTAGAAATAAATAAGTTTAAGGAAATAAATAAGGGGTGAAATGCAAAGGGAAAATCATGCATAAATAAATAAATAAATAAATAAATACATTTAAAAATAAATATAAACTAAATTAAAAACAAATGGAAAAATAAATAAATAAATAAATTAAAAACTATTTGCGAAAATAAATATATAATAAATGCACAAATAAATAAATATAAAATAAATGCAAAAATAAATAAAAATGCAAAATAAAAAAATAAACAATAAATGTAAAAGATAATAAAATAAATGCTTAAATAAATACATAAAAAGGAAAATTAAACAGAAGAGCAAATAAATAAGTTAATTAATACAAAGATAAATAAATAAAGAAGCAAATTAAAACAGAAATATCAATTAATGTTACGTTGGCCCAACAGTAAACTCTGAGCTTCTTTAATTGAAGTGAATGAAACATTTACAGGACAGAAGAGTAACCTGACAGCACAAAAAGGCACAAAGCTACCTGCTGACCTGATGCTGGTCTCTGATTGGTTGTCGTGTCTCCAGGTAGCCATCGACTTCACGGCGTCTAACGGAGATCCTCGAAACAGCTGCTCTCTGCACTACATCCACCCGTATCAGCCCAACGAATACCTGAAGGCTCTGGTGGCGGTCGGCGAGATCTGCCAGGACTACGACAGGTCAGTCTGCAACACAGCACGGAACAAGACACGTTAATATGAGTCCTAATAACCCGCCTGTAAACCACCTACGGGGTCATTTTGAGGACAGTCTCATAAAGATGGTGTGAAAACAAATAAACAACAAAAGTGACAGAAACATCTTGAAGGAATAGTTCAACATTTTGGGATTATTCTCAGAGAGTGAGATGTTCAGATTGATGTTAATTAGGCCTGTCAATCGATTAAAGTATTTAACTTTATTTAACATATCTTGAGGTCAGAGGTCAAGGGACAACTTTGAAAATGGCCATGACAGTTTGTCCTCGACAAAATTTAGCGCAAGTTTGGAGCGTTATTTAACCTCCTTCCCGACAAGCTTGTATGACATGGTTGTTACCGATGGATTCATCAGGTTTTATAGTTTCATATTGTACCAGAATCTTTGCATTGAAGGCATTAAAGAAATTAGTGGCGTTAAACAAATTTCCGTGAATGCGTTATTATTGTGTTAATGTAATTTATTTCCTGTAGCTGCTTCACAATAAAAGCCTCTGAGAGTAAAACCTGATCTTGTGGGAAGGCGTATGAATGACATGGACATTCTGCATGTCATGAGGACGCATTTAGGCTGTAGGCTACGCCACGCAACAAAACTACGGTAACGTCCACAGTTAGGTTTAGGAAAAACGTCATGGTTGGCCTTAAAGTACGTAAAATAAGTGAAATACGTACAGAAACAACGTAACATCGGTACGGAAAACACGTCACTAACGTCACTTCAAAAACAAAACAGCGGTCTCCTGGTTGAAAGTCCTGTGTTTTCCACCTCCTTTGGGACCACAAGTTGCGTTAATGCGTAAAAACAATGTAGTGGCGTCAAAACGAATTTGCGTTAACGAGTTATTATTACGTTAACTTTGAAAGCCCTAATATTAATCTCATGTCTGTGACTTAAATCAAAGCTGGAGTCAGGACGTGGTTAGCCTAGCTTAGCATAAAGACTGGAAGCAGGGGGAAACTGTTAGCCTGGCTCTGTCCACAGTTCAAAAACACACCTATCAACACGATGTCTCTGTGTTTGTTTAACCTGAACACAAATCACCACAAACTGTCGTGATTTCTATTTCTATTTCTACTCGAACCGTATCTGGCAACCTGCGATGTAGATAAAATGTTAAAACAAACTGTTGGATATTTTAATGCGCAAAACATGACTGAATTCCTTTAGGTAGTTAATCTCCAAAATAAGAGCGTTACCTTTCAGAAAAAGTGCCAACAACAATAAGAGTAACAGCAGAACAACTTGTTTTTATGAAACTTTAGAAACTCATTGACATTTCAGTGGTATGATCGGAGCAGGAAGTAATCACTGGATCCTCCCAGCCAATCAGAAGTCATTTCTGTGCTTTGTGTTGAAGTAGCGACACTCTGAATGAGCTCGTTAACTCCTGCTGGCAGCCAATCACAAACCCTCCTCCTCCTTTTCTTACTCAGACTTTTTTTTTCTTCTCGCAGTGACAAAATGTTCCCAGCGTTCGGCTTCGGAGCTCAGATCCCTCCTGAATACAAGGTAATTTGACCGCTCAGCTCGCCGTCTCTCCCAGCATGCTCTCTGTCTGAGAGGGGGGGGGGGGAGGCCCGGGGAGGGCAAGGCGGCCTCGGCCAGACGCCGGTAATTACCAGCCGGCCTCCTCCTCCTCGTCACCCCGGGGTGCTGCTGGTTGAATTGTTGCCCCCCCTCCTGCCCCTTCACTTCCCTTCCCATGATGCCGTGCGGCGCCCAGCGGGTGCTTGTCTGACGCTGCTTTCACATAGAAAGTGCTGATTATCTTCATTCAAGTACCTGAAATACTGCGTTTCAATGTCCAACTCAGTCTGAACTACAGGAGGTCAAAGTGACCTTATATATATATATATATAAATATATATATATAACTGTAGAACTAATGACAAGTTGAGTCCATCAGTAAGAAAACATTTCTCAGCTGAACACACTTTTCTTTTGTTTTTGTTTGGCTTCTTAGTATTATGGAGGACGGAACCTTCCAAAATTAAAAAATAAATGAATAAGTTAATAAATGACTCAATAAATAAATGTCGTTAAATGAAGCAAAAATGATATTAAAAATAAATGTAGCCATTAATTAATTGATAAAAAGTGACATAAATTGATATTTCTGTTTTAATTTGCTTCTTTATTTATTTATCTTTGTATTAAGTACCTTATTAATTTACTCTTCTGTTTAATTTTCCTTTATTTATTAATGTATTTATTTTTTATTAATTCTTACATTTATTTTTTTCATTTATTTTTTATAGATGCATTTATTTTTTATTTATTTTATATATATTTTTTTAAATGTATGTATTTATTTATATATTTATTTCTGCATGATTTTCCCTTTGCATTTAACTCCTTATTTATTTCCCCAAACTTATTTATTTCTGTATTCTTTTCTTTTTACATTTCTTTATGCATGTCTGCCTCATTATGCAAATGAGGGGGTTGTTAATAAACTAAAATAAAAAAAAATAAAATAAAAAAATAAATATATTTAAAAAATAATAAAAAAATTAAAAGAAATAAATAAATTAAACAGAAAAGTACATAAATAAGGGAATTAATACAAGGATATATAAATAAAGAAGCAAATTAAAAAAGAAATATCAATTTATGTTACATTTTATCACTTAATTAATGGCTACATTCATTTTTAAAACTATATTTATTTTTGCTACATTTAATTTTATTTATTTATCGACTCATTTATTTATTTATTTTGGAAGGTTCCGTCCTCCATATATTTATACATCCCTGGCTTTGGAAAGATTGGTGTTTTCAGTCCAAAATGGCGGCAGCGCGACCGCAGCGCCATCTCACGGCTGTTGTCAAAAAAGCACCAGTTTTGTCTCTTTGCTTCTTAACTACTTTAAACGCGTTGGTCTTCCTCCGTGTCTTTAGTTGCCATAACAAAAGCGTCGGTCTTTCCGATATGAAGTGAATGCAGCATCAGTCGCTGCAGTGATTGACACTTCCTGTACTCCCCCCCACATCATTAAACCCTCCAGCCTCACCTATGGGAGGGAGGTGGGGGGAGGTTACCTGTCCTGTGAGTCTGACTGGTTGTTTTAATAAGAGAAAGGGAAGAAAGAGTCAGTCAGGTGCTCCGATTACATGTCAAGAAGAAGAAAATGAAGAGGGATGAAGGTGAGGAGAGAGAGCGAGGGTACTTCTTTTCTTTTTTTATCTGATGAAGAGATCAAACAGACATCCTGTATCTCCCTCCTCCTCCTCCTCCTCCTCCTCCTCCTCCTCTGCAGGTCTCCCACAACTTTGCGGTGAATTTTAACGAGGAGAACCCGGAGTGTGCAGGTAGGCACTTTGATTTCCTGTTTCTCTTTCAAAGAAACGAGTCTTATATTTGATAGTGAGCCTCAGAAGTCTGAGTGTGAAGGATATATAGTGGCGGTGTGCTGATTTTAACATCATCTCTCTGAGCAATGAAGTCAGATCAGTCTCAGTATTAATGATATATATAAATGAGTCTCTCCACAAAAATATTTTTCAATGCACACAAATGTTATTGTTGTATATAAATGTACAAAAAATATGAAGGGTGGAACCTGTCAAAAATAAATGAATAAATAAATAAATGACTCGATAAATACATATGTCATTAAACGTAGCAAAAATAATATTAAAAATAAATGTTTTAATTTGCTAATTTATTTATCTTTGTATTAATTACCTTATTTATTTACTCTTCTGTTTAATTTTCCCTTTTAATCATTTATGTATTTTTTTTATTTTTTCATTTATTTATTAATTTTTGCATTTATTTATTGATATATTTTATAGTCATTCACCCTGACTTCATGATGACACACGTTGAGTGACAGCCCCCTCGTTTACATAATGAGGCAGAAATGCATAAAGAAATGTAAAAAGAAATGTGTAAAGAAAAGAAAACAGAAACAAAAAAGTTTGGGGAAATAAATAAGGAGTGAAATTTGAAGGAAAATCAAGTAAGTAAATAAATAAATGCATAAATACATAAATAAATGCATACATAAATAAATAAATGCAAAAATAAATAAATATATAAATAAAGGTAAATGCAAAGTCACTACAAATAAATGCAAAAATAGATACATAAAAAAATCAATGGAAAAATCAATAAACAAATATAAAAATCTATAAAAAAAAATACATAACAGGGGAAATTAAAAAGAAGAGTAAATAAATGAGGGAATTAATACAAAGATAGTGTTAGAGCCATTTGTACAATATAGAAATAACTGTGGTTAACTTACATTTTGTTTTATTTGCCTGAGATAAGGGCTCTGTGGTTTCTGCAGTGTGCTAAATTAATACCAATTGTGACTTAAGCCAGCCCTGGCATCTGATTGGTTGAAAGTTAAATTATGCTGCATGTGCTCGTAAAAACGACTCAGTTGAAGCTATGGAGCCTGGAGAGCACACTAGTCTTTGACCGTGCTTATTAGACCTGTTCTTGCTTTTTTACTGCCTATGTTTTTGATATTTTGTTACCATTTTTGTATCTGAAGACTTAAAGATTCTCAGTAAACGGTTGAAACGAAGAACATGGACTACGGAGTTTTATTGAAACACGCGTCAACTACATGCTTGGACTCTATAGCTTAAGTGGGCATTTCAAGAAATAGACGGAGCCACACTTACAGATAGATCGATAAATAAAGAAGCAAATTAAAACAGAAATATCAATTTACATTCACATTTTATAAATTAATTAATAGTTACATTTATTTTTAATATTACTTCAGCTACATTTAATTAAATATTTATTTATTTATTTAGTAATTTATTTTTGAATTTGGCAGGTTCTGTCTGAGTTAAGATAGGACACAGACATGAGTTTAGGAATTACTTCTGTAATAGAAATAGTATTTTTCTTATTTTTGAAAGTTAAGTTAAGAGAGGAGATGCAGTCCGTTAATGTTTGTGTAATGAGGTCTCTGGTTTCTGTTTACTGGGTCAGAGAGAGAGACAGACTCTGTTTAGCTGAAGGTCTCTCGGCCTCTCGGCTGTAAAGGTCATTGATCAGCTCAGAGAGACACTTCAACACCGACACTCTTAATTAAGACTCAGTGTGTGTGTGTGTGTGTGTGTGTGAAGGAGACGTTGTTATCAGTGACCTTCAGACACTAAATCACATCACTGCTGCCGCCGGGCATGCTGGGACACCTCTTAACACATCTAGAGAAAGACGGCGTGAACTTGACCGGTCCTCCAGAGTCTGGGGAGGAGTTCTGCCTGCTGGTTGAAAAGTTGAAACCATTTTCAGTATCACAACCAGGGATGTTTCTGAAGGAGTTTGTACTTCCTGACTCAGATGTATATTTCCTGTCAGGTATCCAGGGCGTGGTGGAGGCCTACCAGGCCTGCCTCCCCAAGCTGCAGCTCTACGGTCCCACCAACATCGCCCCCATCATCCAGAAGGTGGCCAACTCCGCCTCGCAGGAGGTCCACACCAAAGAGGCCATGGTGAGAGACCCGCCGAGCCGGGATCGGTTTATAGGTCATTCCTTCATCCAACCACCCTCTGCCGCTGCCTGACCTGATCAGCAGCACTCTGGCACTCGTTGTTGAGGAAGGAAAGACGCTTTGACACCAAACTGGTCTGGATTGAAACCAGCAACTCCACTTCATAGTCTCTCTAAACTCTCTAAACTTTCGTAGGTAGCTATACCTACGAAAAGTAATGCACTGTAATTCATGTTATTTCTTCTCACGCAGGCGCAGAACGTACACGGTAGTTGGCTGTTGGCTGTAGTCTTTGCGGTGTGTTCAAGTGCAACTTGTCAACCAAAACAAAGGCGACATGAGGCGACTCAACAGTCGGCCTTCATCTCCGCTAGTTCTTTGATGTTGGGTTGATGTGTCTGGGCCTTTACACCGTTCGCAGCTATATCTATGAAAACTAAATGCACTGTAATTCGTGTATATCCCACAAAATCAATTTGCATGTAATCCACATAATCGTGAACCAGGAAGAGCAACAAATGCCGCGTAGGGAGGAGGTGGGGGTGGATGGGTGGGTCAGAAAACACCAGACTTTCACCAGGAGACTGCTGTTGGTGCCCGTGTGAAACCAGAAGTCAGCGTTGATTTATTTGTCACGTAACTTCTGTACTTAAGTTACACTACTTCTGCGATCTTTTCTTACACCTAACTATGTTAAATTCTGTGCAGACAGAAGTTTATTTTGAAAACATTCGTAGAAAAACACAAAAAATGAGGAATAACTTTTCGTAAGATATCTTACGAATCGTTGTATGAGGATACGTTGTTGAGTTTGTGGTCAGGTTTGGTTCTTTTTTGACATTTTGAGGACCGACAATGATGTTCAGTTGTGTTCAGAAGTGAACAGAAAAGTCTGATAGTTTTTATATTCTCTGTCTCGCAGCAATACTTCATCCTGCTGATCCTGACAGACGGCGTCATCACCGACATGGCCGACACCAGGGAGGCCATCGTCCAGGCCTCCCACCTCCCCATGTCTGTCATCATCGTGGGGATCGGGAACGCCGACTTCAGCGACATGCAGATGCTGGACGGCGACGACGGGATCCTGCGATCGCCCAAAGGAGAGCCTGTCCTCCGGGACATCGTCCAGTTCGTCCCCTTCCGCAACTTCAAACATGTGAGTCTATCGGATGAACTTCCAATGAAATAAAAAAAATCTGTGCCCAGTTCAGCAGATGTTCATTTATCTAAAGAGGAGTGAGTTTCTCCTACTGAGGAGTTCCCCAAGGTGCCATTTTAGGTCCTTTATTGTTTGTATATATATCTATATATAGATATATATAGTCTGTGCTAACCACAGTGACAAATGTAATTAGAAAGACACAGAGTAAAATCCGATCTCTTGGGAAGGTGTATGAATGACATGGACATTCTGCATGTCATGAGGACGCAAAACTACGTTGTCTAAACCTCAGTTAGGTTTAGACAACAAAACAACTTAGTTAGGTTTAGGAAAAACATCATGGTTGGCCTTAAAATAGGTACGTAAACTAAGTAAAACAACGTAACATCGGTACGGAAAACACGTCACAAACATCCCTAATGTAACTTCAAAAAGAAAACAGCGGTCTCCTGGTTGAAAGTCCTGTGTTTGATGGACCCATCCATCTTCCTTCGCCACTTTCCCCTTATTTGTACCCTTTGCCCTGTTTTACGTGTTCACATTATTTTACTTCCCTTTGCCTCATTTAGTTTTATTTAATCTGTTGTTAGTGGCTGTAAATCACCTGTTGTTTGCTGTGTAAATTAAGTTATTATTACAAACACATTCAGCTGCTCTGTTATCAGGAGCTAAAAACCTCTAAATATGGGCACCAGATGGTGTGTTAATGTCTTAATAGAAAATTATACAGTGTGTATATATAACTTAGTGTGACCCTGAAATCTTGTATCTGTGGATGACTGTGAAAGCCAGAAGAGAAGAAGAGTAGAAAGAGCGTTTTGAATCAGGATCAGAGCATATTGGAGGAGGAGGAGGACGGAGACTGAGGGTGTGAAGTTATTGAAGAAATGAGTTTTTCACATTTTAAGGAGAAAGATGGGGCGGCAATCTGCCAACCAATCATAAGTGGGAAATAATTTACTTCTCTGAAATGAATTTTCAGTCTTTAACAAGTCTGAAGGTTATAGACTCCAGAGTTCAGAGGAGATTTATCTTCACAGTTTGGACTCATTTTACAGACACTGGGTATATTTTCCCTCCTGGGTTTAATCTGTGTGATGAATGAGAGTTTCTGTCTTTGGCCCAAAAGGAAGGAATTCTCATTTGACATCAGCAGAACGAGGCGGAGACGAGACCGACTGCCTCCAACGACTGACTCCACTGACTCTCTAGCTACTGCTGCTGTCTGGGGTTTCACCCGAGCGTAGAAATCAGGTTTTAAAACAAGGATATTTTAAATTTAGTCCACCTCATCATATAATCTGCAACACAGCATGTTTGCATTTTTATGTGCACATATTTTAGGGTCTGAATACCTGTATTATTTATTTGGTAACACTTTATAATAACCATCATTTATAAATTGTAAATTAATTAAAGTTTAGTTAAAGATAGTGTCGACGATGTTGGAAAGCTAGCATAATTTGAAGGTAGCATCGCCTCAGGAGCTCCGTTTAAACCCACCCCCTCCCCTCGGGGCTCCTTCCAAGGCAACGCCCCCCCACACACATGCATGAGCACCGCCGCATCGTAACGACTTCACAGACACAGCGGAGAGAGGACCTCAACTCAACAAAGCTTACCTTATGACAAGTAACCGCGGCAGTGCTGAGTTTTCGCTTACATTCTCCAGTAAACGTGCGGCGGCGACGCACTTTGAGTTCAGGGTGGTGCACGCCAAGGGTAGAGAACGAGCAGGGAGGCAGGGAGGCATCTGATTGGTTCTTTCCAAGCGGACCTTGAGGCAGTGAGTGGTAGACGTTTTTACAGGATTACAGCAGCTACAGATGACGGCTCTTTTCCGGTCCTTTTTCAGAGCTCATCAGTAATGGATCGCTGTCGGGGTGTAAAGAACATTTCAACCAGTATAACAAATAGTTTATACTGGATAACATCGTCAACCCTGCCTATAATAGTTATTTTTCTGTTAACGCTAGATACTATTTATAGCTAACATTTTGGCCATAGATAACAAGGTATCTACTAGCCAGTTTTAGCTATCTAGTGTGAGCTAGCTGCTAGCTAGCTAGCTAGTGTAGCTAGTGTAAAACAGGTTTTTGGGTTTGATCATTGTTGTGTCCTGCTGTAACAACTCTTTATAAAGTTAATCTCTCTAGTTTGGACCTTTGTCTACCCGTCACCCGGCATCTATCTGGCAGTGAGAGTTTACAGAAACACTGTCGACACGACGTGGTGCTTTTGTATGCTGACCGGCCGCTGATGTCCTCATATGTGTTTTCAAGGCATTGCCGTATGTTGTCCTCCCAGTCAGTAATGGTTGATGGATGTGGTATTGCAAAACCATCCGATCGCTGCAGTGTAGCTGCTTAATAGCACTGCTTAATAGCACTGCTTGCGCTAAGCCGGAAGAACTAACACAATTGTGTTCGAACCGGACGTGAAAAAATGGGCGGGGCAGCATAAGGTGAATAAGAAGTTCCATGTGCATTATGGTGGATGTTTTCCTTGTGTCTCCTCTTCAGGCGTCTCCAGCTGCTCTGGCTAAGAGCGTGTTAGCAGAGGTGCCCAACCAGGTGGTTGACTACTACAACAGCAAGGGCATCAAGCCCAAAGTGCCCAGCCAGTTCCAGTCTTCCAGGCAGTTCGGCCCCTGAGCGCCGCCACGGCTGCCCCCGGACAGCACAACCTCTCCTAGACTGAGAAAAATGTTTACTGTCTTTTGTTCTTTGTTGATGCGGATGTTAAAGGTGCTACATGCAGCATTTCACCAAGAAGAAGTGTCTCATTTTTAAATATTAATGTGATCACAACAGAAGCCTCCACACTGGGAGGGATTGTACAGGTTGGACTAGCAGGAAGTTTTGCTGGATTGCTTTATGGCACAAAACAGCTAGAAGGTGTTTCAGGTGTAGCCTAGCTGGTGGTCACAGAAGTGCTACAGTAGTTAAGATGCTCTCCAGGGGGAAACATGGGCCGGGCCAGATATCTTTGCGTCATACAACGACAGTGGATATACCATAACAGACAGAAGAAGCAGTCAAAGTAGCTGAGATGTGCCAATTCAAAAAGCAATGTAATAAAATGGGTACTTTTCTGAAGTATCAACGAAGGGAGCGGGGCATCCTAATGCAATGCAGTTCAGGTCAACCTGCAATGATGAGCGTCTTGATGTTGACAGTACATGGGCTTACATAGAAAACCATAGCCACATTATACGTGGGCAATGTGTAAAAACCCTCTAGTGTCTCTGAACACAGAAGCACAGGAGTCTCGTTGATATGTGAATCTTGGGTTGTGTCTAGAGGGTAACTCACAAACTGCGAAACCCTGGCAAGATGGTTAAGTTTAGGCATTGACCTTGAACGGTTAAGGTTAGGCATTGACCTTGAATGGTTAAGGTTAGGCATTGACCTTGAATAGTTAAGGTTAGGCATTGACCTCGAATGGTTAAGTTTAGACATTTACCCTTGAATACTTAAGTTTAGGCACCGACCTTGAATGGTTAAGTTTAGGTATTGACCTTGAATGGTTAAGTTTAGGTATTGACCTTGAATAGTTAAGATTTGGCATTGACCTCGAATTGTTAAGGTTAGGCATTGACCTTGAATGGTTAAGGTTAGGTATTGACCTCAAATGGTTAAGTTTAGGCATTGACCTTGAATGGTTAAGGTTAGGCATTGACCTTGAATGGTTAAGGTTTAGCATTGACCTCGAATGCTTATGGTTTAGCATTGACTTCGAATGGTTAAGGTTTGGCATTGATCATTGGGCAGCGAGTCTCGCGAGAGGCAACTTGAGGGTTACCTTCTAGACAAAACCTGAATCATACATAAGAACCAACGAATCGTATTGTTTTTTAGACCCAAGTACGGGACATACGGCTATTGCTACCATACTTGAGAGCTCATATCATGTGGGAGAAACTGTAATGGCTAATTTTCTATCCTGTAAACATTCTTGATGTCATGATCCAAGTTCTAATTACCACTAGAAACCAGAGTTTACACTTATTAGTAGCCATTAATAGCCTGTTTTGTAAGCAAATCTGCTAGCTATGTAGCATGACTTTTGATATGATTTTAAGAATTGTAGCTAACGTTTGTTTTTCTCTTTTCTTTTGATAGTGTTTACAATAACAGCCAGGTCACATCAGCATTTATGACAGTGACATTTCATATCAGAATCAGTTCATTTCAGTGGAATTTGCTTGCAGAGGCAAAGTAAATCTATGCAGAGCTTTCGCGTAGAGGAAAGTTGTGTAGTGAACTCTGTGTGTTTGTGGTGCTGACCAATTAGAAACCGTTTTGACAGGGAGCGGATGAGTCCAAAATCGAGGAAGCTATCATATTAGCTTTGTCGCACCATCCAATTTTATATAATCCTCCACTGCCAGAGTATAAACTGACAAAATGTATGGTACAATCTAAACTGTGATAACTTTTAGTCCAGTTAGCAACCAAAAGTTAACCAGAAGTTAGTTAGCCTAACTGGTAGCAAGTCAGCTAGCCTGTAGAGCTATTTTGGCTGATTAGCGTCTGCAAATTAGCTAGCATGTCAGCAGTTAGCTCACCAGCCACTGTATCTCGCCAACTAGGCCTGCAAGTAATCACTACATCGCCAAGCTTCCAACACTGCCCATTGGTGGCGCCAGTTTCTGATGTGACCAGGCACTAACACTTGCAGTCATCGTCTTGAGCTGTCCAGTGACATGAAGGCTCACAAGTCGTGATCTCTTGCAATCTTCGATCCCACATTACAAGGACACATCATAGGAAGCAGAGAGGTTTATGGGAAATGAGGCACAGTAGCAATTAAAGTATCAATGAGGTGAGGAATAACTTGGCGGTCCATCTTAGGGTCCATGTATAAAAATGCTAACTGTCGCACCTTTAGCATCCGTTGTGCATGCGGGGCCTACAGAGGCTGAGCTGATTGTAACATTCAGGAGTGTTTTTAACGGACGTGAAAAGCACACAAACACAACACTGACCAATCCAAACGCTGATTCCCTGCAGACAGCATGATGGGCGGGGAAACAGTCGATGAAGGAATGTATGAACCCCACCTCCTCCTCCCCTTCTGGTTTGGTTTTATAAGAGTTTATTGATATTTTGCTAAATTTCGTAAGGTTCGTACGTTGTAAAGCATTTTGGATCTCTGCCAGGTGAACAAGCAAGCTGCCTTCACAGACGTCTGCATCCTCTACTGTTTTTTCCAAAGGCGAGGCAGATGCATGAACTGTTGTTTTGCATGCAAATCTCCATGCAGGACTCCTCGGTCCTTGTGGTTTCTGTTTCCTGGTAGTGAGTAATATGAGTAATAATGACGTTTACAATGTACCCGACAATGGGGCTGTTCTACTCTCAAGCATGTTCACACGTAAATGAAAATGTGTGAGTAGATTTAAAAGCACAACCTGAGTATCCTTGGAGAGATTTTTAGATGATAGATTTTGGTCACTTTGTGCCACAACACCTGCCCATCTCTGATGGAAGAGCTGATTCACTTTCTTTTGGTTTAAATTGGGTTTTCCTTTTATTGGTGACATTGGAACAATCCCATCTAGTATTTGGACCTTGTAAGTGTGCAACCACATTGTTCACGTCTTTCAGTCAACATTTCTTTTGTTTTTTAAGTGAGGACATTTACTGTCAGTTTTAGAAAACTTTCAGTGCAAACTTCCTAAAATTCTACAGCTTGCTCAAGTCCTAAGTTCGAACCGACTTCACATCACATCCAACCATCCATTTTCTACCACTTTTGCAGATCTGGGTTGCTGTGGCAACAAGGTAGTCCAGACATCCTTATTCCTAGGTGTCTGTAAACATTCTCTGTCATCCAGGTCATGGTATAGCTAGAAGTGCTCAGTCAAAGACAAGTGGACTTGTCCCAGGTAGTCTGAGACTTAAGCCTTTTGGATGATAGGCATAACATCTTAAAAAATCTGAAGGAAGTCCAGTTGCCTTTGACTTAGCACTTCTAGATATCCTTTTCCCTAGCCATGTCCTCCATCTTTTCCAAGGGGATCCCGAGGTGTTGCCAGGCCAGATGGGATCAGTGATACTCTCAAACAAGTTCTGGGGTTTCAAGTTTCCTGTGTTTCCTTCTGGTAGGAAATGCTGGGAAAAAGTCCACAGCGAGGCATTCAGGAGAGAGCTCCTCACCCAGTCTCTTTCTTGTTAATGTAAACCTCCCAAAATTTTGCAGTTTGATCAAATCTTATGTCAGGATCAAACGTCACGATCCATCCATCCATCCATTTTCAGCCACTTATCCGAGTCGTGGTCTCAGTGGCACAGGCTAAACAAAGTTGCCCAGAAATCCTAAAGCCTCCAGCTCTTCCTGGGGGATGCCGAGGTATTCCTAGGTTAGATGGGATTTGTAATCCCTCACGCAAATTCTGGGTCTGCCCTAGTGTCTCCTCCCAGTTGGACATCGCCAGGAAACACCAACAGGAAGTCATACATGAGGCGTCCTGATCAGATGCCCGAACCACCTCAACTGGCTCCTTTCAACATGAAGGAGCAGCTGCTACTCCCTTTGCTCCTTTTGGATGTCCAATCTGCCAGTCAACCTTATCCAGATCCAGGTCATGCTATGCAAACCATGTTCTTTAAGTCCTCCTTGAAGGATCCCGAGGCGTTCCCAGGCCAGATGAGATATATAATCCCTCCAGTGTGATCTGCCCTGGGGTCTCCTCCCAGGTGAAAGTGCCCAGAGAACCTTTACAGGGAGGAACCACCTCAACATTGTTCTTTCCCTGCAAAGGAAGTGGACAAGATGATGCCTGAACTCCTCACCCAAACAGTCACTAATCTGTCATTGATCTCATTCTTTAGGTCACTACCCAAAACTCATGACCAAAGGTGAGGGTTTGAACATGACCAGTAGAGTTTCACCTTCAGGACCAGCTCTCTCTTCACCAATCTGCCAGTGAACCTTATCCAGATCCAGGTCACGCTATGCAAACCATGTTCTTTAAGTCCTCGGAGGAGGATCCCGAGGCGTTGCCAGGCCAGATGAGATATGTATTCCCTCTTGTGTGATCTGGGTCTGCCCCGGGGTCTCCTCCCAGGTGGAAGTGCCCAGAGAACCTTTAAAGGGAGGAACCACCTCAACAATTTTCTTTCCTTGCAAAGGAGGTGGACAAAGTGATGCCTAAACTCCTCACCCAAACAGTCAATAATTTATCATTGATCTCATGACCAAAGGCGAGGGTTTGAATATGACCAGTAGAGTTTCACCTCCAGGCCCAGTTCCCTCTTCACCACAAAAGGCCGGTACAACATCCGCATTACCTCTAATGCTGCGCCAATCTGCCTATCGATCTTGTTTTCCATCTTACATCTTAAGATACTTGAACTTCTTCACTTGGGCCAGTGATTCACTTCCAACCTTAAGAGACCAATCCACCATTTTCCACCTTCATAAGATTAATCCAAAAATGGTTTGATCCGACAGACGTGGCAGGGTCAGGAACGAAAATGAGCATTGGGTATAGTTGTTGTTTAATTGGCTGTAGTATGTCGTAATGGAAGGCAACTAATTCTGCGACTAGAACGCCTCATGGCGCCTTGATGAAAAAACTAGCATGCCCAATTTTTTACCCTCTTTCAACGAGTTTGACAACATCTATGAAGTACTCCTGAATTCTTGATCCTGGACGTCTGACTTTAACCCCGTTTTACCTGATCAATGTTGCGCATCATGCAGGTCATCAACGCTATCGCTAGACAAGAACATTGATACTGTATGTAAGAATCTCGCCCCATTAATGACTTGTGCTGGTCATTTCAGGGACCTTCATTAGAGACTGTTTTTCATAAGTTGCATTTTGCATTCATATAACATTTCCATATTATTTCCAACTACTACACAAACACTTTGGAGTTAAGTTATTTATATGCTGGCAATTTCCATTTTTTTGTTTGTCCTGTTGAACAAAGAGAGAATAGATGGAGGACAGGTGTTGGGACACATGACTTATCGTTGTGTTAACATGCAGTATTGTGTGCAAAACAATGACAAACTGATTTATGATAATAAAAGTTTTATCAGTAACCTCTGAGTGTGTTCAGTGTATCATGACTCAGTTTTCTCAGTCTCGATTGTGAGGGTTGAACTGTGTGTTTGCTGTTTAAAGGAGAAAATGAAGGAGAATCTCTCTGCTTTCCCAACATCCTCCGTGTGATTCCCAAACAACAGCAGCAGTAATTAAACCTCTCGGCTGTTTGTTTCGGAGGCGTGAGGAGTTCAAAAAGAGGAGGAGACGGATGAAAGGAGGCCATTAACTCTGTCAACGGGACAAAAGACACCAAAAGACTCAAAGCTGCTGTCACAGCAAACACAAGTGAACACAACGACGGTTTCGTGAAACATGAAGCTGCTCAGTGCGGAGAATCAAAGAAACAAGAGTCATGAGAACTTACTTTACCTGAACAGCTGTTTTTAGTGATCAATAAATCATCAATACACTGATTCTGAAACATTACCAAATATATCAATATTGGTTCAAAATAACTACAGATGATCAGTGATGATGGGGTTTCACACATTGCAGGAAAAGCAGAGCTAGACATCACGGCTAAAGCTGCATGCTAACTCTGTCATGTACAGGAAACGTTATCGTATCGCGGTAACGTGCGGTTGAGCCGGCCGTCGCGCTCATCTCCGTGGTCAAATGGGCCGACGCTACAACTGTAGAGCACCCATATACTGACATTTATGTTAAATGCATTCAAACGGCCCCGATGGAGCTGACCATGGATGTATAAAGAGAACGGAGCTGACGGGAAGGCTAGAGACGTACTTGGAGAAGTTAGAGGAAGTAGACACGTGGGACTACGTCCGGTTTTCAAAATAAGGTGTTAACAAAGGGAACTGTATATACAAAATACATATATGGAAATAAGATTGATTGGATTATATTCAACAGAACGGTGGATAAGACCAGCCTGGGCTGGTAGGCACACCTGCAACCCAACAGAACAGATAGAATATCCTGGGACACAACACTACCCACTGACTTTGAGAATCATTCGGCGCTCTGTGGTTTTGGGAATCCCAAAAGCAGAACTCACTACAGAGAGGTGAAGCCCATATTGGCCACGCTACACCTCTATCACCTGGCCCAGCCGTGTCCTTTAGAGAGGAAAGTATTTTTAGCAGAGATGCCACACCAGAGACGAAAATCTGCCTCTGGATTTGCATTTAAATGGAGAATGAGGGCAGCAGCATTCAGGTGAATGTACAGCAAGACAGGACACATTATAGTTAGAATATAATACTAATGTCCATAATCTGTTGGAAAGTCCAACCACTTCAGTGATATGTTTATAAGTCATGTTGCTCACACTGCTCTGAGGATCTTAAAAGTTATTATTGCTTCAAATTAAAGAAATTATTGGCAGCGGTACTTTTGAAGGCAAAATATGTGGAGTAATGCAATCAGTGCAAATAACTATGAATACATATATTTTTGCCAGAGGTCAGGAAACAGGGAGTTATCCCTTTTACATATATTATGTAGCCTATAAGTCATTTCACATGTTTAACACAGCAAACAGAAATAAAAAAAGATGTTTATCTCTCCGCTGCCAGTCAAAACAAAACAAAGATGGTTAAACGAGATAAGACGAGAGGATTGGAGCTACGTTTTACTAGCTATATCTATTGTACATGGTTTTCTTGATAGCTACGCTCTGATTACTGTAAAAAGAGGAGAAATAAGGCACTGACGTTGGGGAATCGACTCGTGGCTCTGCTTCAACTGTACCAGAGCCTGTGGGCGGCCGACCAAAATTTCTGACATGTCAGAAATTCATCCGACTGTCGGGAGGAGTTATTCGGTCCTCGGTCCCCCCTGTACACTGTATGGCAAACGACGCCCGACGAAGCTGAATTTAGGTCCGACTCTAAAATGAGTCTTGAGGCTCAAAATTCGGGCCAGAAACGGGCTAAAATCGTACAGTGTATGCCCAGCTTAACTGCGGCCATTACTATAGTTTTGTTGCGTAGCATGAAAATGACCCGTAAACATGTTCAGAGAATCTGCCTCCAACTTCGCTCCGCCCACAAAAGAACGTCATCATGCTTACAAACAGAAAGAAGGTCGACACAAACTGAAGAAAACTTTGGATCAAATTTTCCTCGAGGTGAAACTTTCCAGAATAAACTCTGACTCAGCAGAAAATCTTCGCTCTGATTGGCTCTGAGTCATAAACAGCTGATTAATGTCGAGACCTTCAGCTGCCATTTCTGGCTCTGACCCACAGAGGTCTTCGTTAAAACTGTTTAATTAAAACAGGTTCAGCAGGTCTTTAATTACCTCAGCCGACTAACGCGGAGGTTAACGAGGAGCAGCCAATAGGAAGTCAGCGTGCAGCACAGAAGGAGCTCCACCCAAAATAAACTCAAACATGTGACTCTGACGCTGGTAAACAATCTTTAACTTCAATATGTGGGAGCTTTAATACGGTTTACTGTCATCATCGCCTGCTCTGTTTCCATGGAGACCATGTATTTCCAAAACAAAAGCTGACATGAGACAAAAAAAATCCAGAAATTCTTCCAGAAACTTGGCGTTCCTTCACCAGATTTCACAATTGCGGCGGCGTCACAAACTTTCTCATTTTATAGCTAAACAGTACACTACAAGATGATTCTGAAAACATCTGAGGAGAGAAATAGGCGTTAACGTAACAGAATATTGATTCATATTTGATAAGCGCTGCCTAGTTTGACCGTTTGGTCGGAGTTCGTGAGTGATTGACAGCCGGCTCTCATAGACAGCAGATGGACAGCAGACCTCAGATCAGTTGTTTTCCTCCGGTATGTGAAATCTTGCGGATGCCGTCCGTTAGGAGCACCGGAGGACACAGAGGAACGTTATTTTTTTTCAGGTTACCTGTTTCATGTACTACTGTCACGATATAGCGACCCTTTTATAAAAATAACTTTTTTTAATCATATTTGCTCCAATCTCGCATACTTCAGCTTTAAACTGATATCGATTTTTTTAGGAGGCTAAAACGCATTTTGCTGTACATTGCTTTGCTCCAAACTCCATCTGCTGTAGTAATACACTGACTTTAGAGAAGTACTTCATACAACCACACTGAGAAAAATCAGAACTAACCCTCGGTGTCTGGATGTTACACCATCAGTTACTATTCACGTGTCCACATACATTTGGCCACATGGTGAAAATACTTTGTAAGACACTCGAGCATCTTTTCACATCTTCAATATTTCAGTTAACTGTGTGGGAAAATCTTCTAGATTCACAGGAACTGTGAGTTTAAGGTGAAAATGAGTTTAAAGATATTTTTTGGCTGTGAGCGGCCGAGATGAATGTTTTCAGTCATTATGGGATGAACAGTGTCGTGTTTGCTGGCAGCTGCTGATACTGGAAGAGGATGAGAGAGCAGAGCTGAGTGACGGCTCGTTGCTCCACAGAGAAAACTCATTATCATATCCAACTAAACACTGCTGCCAGCACACACACAGGGACAGACGCTTCCTTCCACATGTACCCACATTATCATTAATTCAAAGATATATTTCAATAATTAAATCAGTTGTAATATTTGTACAGCAGCAGCGCTACAAACTGTGAGAATGGAAGTGATAAAACACAGTGTGAAGCAGCAGCCAGAGGGAGAAATAAAGGAGGTTTTTATGTTCAATATATATAAATAAAAATAGGCAAAAAGAAGTGGTGGACAAAAAGACGCTGAGGAAGAAATAAATTATGATTTTAAATTATGAAATAGGGAAATAAGAAGGAGGCCCAAAGAAGGGAGAAGAGAAAGAGAGTGATATGGTTGTAATAAACGTATAAACAGTGTGTGATAATGTTGAGCGAGGCAGTTATTTCATCTCCTCAGGCTCAGAAATAATATCTAATAGTTAGATTTAAATTACTAGAATTGGACCCAGAAACAGAGCAGATTGTTAGAATGACATTTCTGTTTCTGCTGTCAGTCAGGAGACATTTTTACAGAAGAGTCGCCAGGAAAATATGTTGGCATTGGATGTTTCAGCAAACCAGAGATACGTCGAATGTCGACGTTTTTGAGCAGAACAAGTGACGTAGTTTAAAGGGCGAAAAGAGACAACGGGCGGCGGCAGGGGAGGTGGTGGCTCACGTTACATTTTTAGGTTACGTTGTTAGGTTACGTTGTTAGGTTACGTTGTTAGGTTACGTTGTTATGTTGTTATGGTTGTTACGTTATGTTGTTATGGTTGTTACGTTACGTTGTTATGTTGTTATGGTTGTTACGTTATGTTGTTATGTTGTTATGGTTGTTACGTTACGTTGTTACGTTGGCATTAAGAATGCCTTTTGTTTAGATTCCCTAGTGTGCCGGGGTGGTGTTATGACTGTGTCTGATGTCTGTTTTTTGGTTTTTGACAAGTAGGGTTAATTAATGAGGTTTTATTTTCCATTTAGTTTCTTTAGAGTAAGTCAGTTAATTTAAGAGTCCTCATTTTGTTCTTCTTGCTTCTTTTTTGTGAATAGCATCCACATCTCTTTTCCTTTAGTCTGCTAAATTAACTTGATTTTACCAAGAAAATCTGGTTTTATGTTGCCTCCTTTTCCCCTAATGAGCTGGGTCCTAACACTCAGACTAAGAAATAACTTGTGTATACTGTACAGGATATCTTTAACTCTCACATCTGTTTCTCTCTTTGCTTTGTTCACAAAACACAAGACGAGCTGCAGGTTACTGTTGGACCAGAGAAAGACAGATAAGATCACTCTGAGTCCTCCAGTTGTCCAGTAATCCTTTTAGCTGCTCACACACACTCTCAGAGGTGATCACACTCCTCCAGCTCTGATCGATACAACAACAGTGATTAAACATCGTCCTGCTGACCAGAGACAAGACGCTCCGTGTTCACACTCTGCTGATAATACCACCTTAAATTCAGCCCCACAGTGCCACCTTAATACCAAAATACCACTCTGTCATTTAGACTCTTCCACTCCGTGACTGTAAATATGAGATCAAATCAACCTCAGGAACTCCTGCTACACCTGAATGGATGAACACCACCCACTGGGCTGAAGTCAGACTTTGGGAAACTCATTTCTCAGCTCCACTTTCCTCCTCTAACACCCTCTTTGCTCCGAGGGGCTCCGGTACCCGTCGGGAGGCATTAACGTCTCCCCCCCGGCTGGCAGCATAATCTCCTCGGTGTGACGGCGGTGCGCAGACGTGGAGCTGCAGAGGTGGAGTAATCTCCATTTTATTATTGACCAGGCGTCTCTGAGCTCCGTCTCTACTCGGCTTTGCGAGGCAGCAGGTGCTTCATCCTGATAACAAAGGAGGAGGACAGTCCTCACATACCTGAACACCACTGACTGATGGAGGGATGCTACAAGTTAACTCACTGTCTTTATCTGATCACACACCTCTGCTTTTACACCTGCTGTTACCACGACTTCTCCACCCTGACAGATGTGATGATTCAGTAATCGTTTCTCAAACTATACTTTCAAACATTTGCTGGTTCAAGCTTCTCAAATGTGACGATTTATGATCAATAGACGTTGATAATAAACTTATTAGGGCTGTCAATCGATTAAAATATTAAATCGTGATTAATCACAAATTAATCTAAATGTACCTTAAAGGGAGATTTGTCTAGTATTTAATACTCTTATCAACATGGGAGTGGACAAATATGCTGCTTTGAGAAACTAAGTAAAATATATACGTAAACTAAGTAAAATACGTACGTAAACTAAGTAAAATATATAAGTAAACTAAGTAAAATACGTACATAAACTAAGTACGTAAACTAAGTAAAATATGTACGTAAACTAAATAAAATAAGTACATAAACTAAGTAAAATACGTACGTAAACTAAGTAAAATATGTAAGTAAACTAAGTAAAATACGTAGGTAAACTAAGTAAAATATGCAAGTAAACTAAGTAAAATATCTAAATAAACTAAGTAAAATACGCACGTAAACTAAGTAAAATATGTAAGTAAACTAAGTAAAATAAGTATGTAAACAAAGTATTATTCCCATGGTCTATTGTTAGCGATGTTAAAATATATATATATATATATATATATATATATTTTGCAGTTAAATTACTCAATATTTCTCTGTATATTTTTAAATATTTTTATTATTTTATTTTTTAGATGTTGTCATTTGTTTATTTTTCCTTATTCTTTTACAGATTTATTCTTTTTTTATGGCACTCTTATGACTCCATACAGAGAGGCCTGGCAGAGAGGGAAATGAGAGAGGAGGCCATTTAAATAAAATGAACCAAAGATCCAGGTGGGTTTATATATATAATATATATAGTGTATGTCTGAAGCTGCTCCCCAGAGTCTAATGGGGAAAATATCATATTTTTCTCTCTTTTCTTTAAAATGAGGCCATGCCCGCCTGGAGCTGCTCCATTAGGGAAGGTAATAATGGGGTTTCGGCCCCTTTACCTTCCCCGCCTTCCTCCCCCATCCACCCGCCGGCCATCTTTCACCTTCCCCTCCAACAACACAAACTACAGCGAAGATCTCATCACTGCAGGGACATCAGATCATCACAGGTGGACCTCGTGTTTTAATAAACAGCAGGACACCTGAGCCACGGTCGAAAAGTAAAAAAATGACATCCTAACGTCTTTTCCTCACCACGTTTCCTCGACCTCGATGGAATTCATAAGGACAACCGCGGTGTTACACTAGGCTCCGTAATTATGATGCGACGGCGGCGGATGTTGTTGACCTGGTAAAACTACAAAATTCTGAAGATAGACTACAAAAAGAGCATCTCTCCCCGTACATTCTTACCGTATTCATCCACATGCAGGCTGTATAAACAGCTCCGTCAGTGACGGACTGCTTCACCCATGATGTGTGAAGAATATTTACCACAGCGCCTTCCTTCCCGCTGCTGTCACACTTTACCATCAACATATAATAAAGCTTTATCTCATCTTAAACATGGACAACCCGGCAAAAAATATTACTTAATTACCAAGGTTAAAGAAGGAATATAGGCTACCAGTCACAAAGGTTTATGATACATTTTGAGTTAATTGTTTGCGTTATGCATCAGAGCGGCGATACGGGGAAACCAAACCCGTGTCCCTCATAGACGATAACAGAGTAAACAGAAGAAGTTGAAACCTGCCAAAACAGTCTCACGGCAGTTTGTGAAATAGTCATGAAATTCAATCTAGTAGACACATATTTCCCTTTTTCCTCGTGACGCTCAGCACGACTTTCAACATAATTTTCGTGCGTTTTCCTACGAATGTCCAGCAACATGTGACACGTGTCAATTTCCGCTCCAGTCTTTTCAAAATAAAACTACTTAGTTAGGTTTAGGAAAAGATGGTGGTTTCGGCGAAAATAACACCGGAATTGCTGTAACTTAAGTACAGAAGTTACGTGACAAATAAATCAACGTGCTGATCATCACGAAAGAACAACTATGTACAAGAATCAATATATTAAATTTCGCGATCAACCTTCATTTATTAAGGTATCACCAACACTCAGGTTCAGGCAAAATCGCAAAATAATTATTATACATGTGTATAACATAAACGTTTGTATAACAACAGATGAATGCAGACGAACTTGTCAAAATTACAATCAAACATACGTCACATTGAAGTCTATGAGATCTTCAGTTTTCTTTCCCCTAAAAAGCGGCGTGGCCTTGACTTTTAGTGAAGTATATGTACTGTCTGTCTGATGGATGTGATGAAATAAAAAAAAGGCCTGTTTGTTTTCTAAAATGTGAGACTGACATTGACTCACTGCTCTGAACATGTCAGCAGCATTTTTCACCGTCACAGTAAACATCAATCATGTTTCAGTGAAATCAGACCCCACACACACACACGCACACACACACACACACACACGCACGCACACACACGCACGCACACACACGCACGCACGCACACACACACACACACAGTCTCATATTGTGCTCTAAGGTTGTCAGAAAGAAAACACACGAAGGACAAACTGCTGTGAATCTGTGAGCGAATCATAAATAAAATGTGATTTATATGATAAATCATCTGTCTGTATGAATGTGAGCTGAAAGGCAGCAGCGTTCCAGTTACACCTGTTTGCTTCAGACTTCATGTCTCAACAAGGTGAAAAATATTTATTCTTTATATTTATTCTGTGGTTTGTTTCAGGCTGGAAGCTGATCACTCAATTTAATTTCTGTAATATAGTATACTATATTTATTTTATATTTATATTATATTTACTACACTATATTAACTATCCATATTGTACTGTTTTTATATCTGATATTCTATCCTATGTTATTATGTCACCTTATACTTTATCTCATATCCCGTACTATATCATAATTTACCATATTATATTATATTATGTTCATATGAACCTGCCAAAATAAAAAAAATAAAAACAAATGAATGACTCAATAAATAAATAAATGTCATTAAATGTAGTAAAAATAATATTAAAAATAAATGTAGTCATTAATTAATTGATAAAATGGGACATAAATTCTTATTCCGGTTTTAATTAGCTTCTTTATCTTTTATATTTTTATTATATTTTAGTATTTGTTTAATTAATTAATTATTTTTTGCATTATTTTTATATTTATTAATTAATTTTTGCATTTATATTTATTTATTTCTGCATTTATTTTGTATTTGTTTTATATTTGTAAATGTATGTATGTATTTATTTATGTATTTATTTATTCATTTATTTCTGCATGCTTTTCCCTTTGCATTTCACCCCTTATTTATTTCTCCAAACTTATTTATTTCTATGATCTATACATTTCTTTACACATTTCTTACTATTTCACTCAACGTGTCATCATGGGGTCAATTTAAAGGGAAGATCTTGCAGAAATAAGTAAATAAATGCATAAATACATAATTAAATACACACATTTAAAAATAAATAAAGAATAATTCCCTCATTTATTTACTTTTTTGTTTAATTTTCCCTGTATTATTTTTATAAATTTTTAAATTTATTTATTTATTAAATTTTGCTTATATTTTATTTATTCATTTATTTTTTATTTTATTTAAAATGTATACATTTATTTTTTAGACGGTTTACAAACCAATTATTAACCATATAGTATATAAAATGTTAAAATATCTGCAACAATAAACTGTTAAAATCTCATAAATTATACAATTACTAATAATTAGTAAAAAATTATTAATTATCATTTCATTGTTTGTTCACAGTAAAATAACTATTAATAAAGTTTAATTAACTATCAATTTACCATTAATTAATGATGGTTATTATAAAGTGTTTTTCATAAAAGATGTGTGATGTTGATGGACTGATGGAAAAATGCAGTAAAGACAATTTAAAGAATATTTGGATCTTCGGAGTTTGCATTATTACGTTTATAAAAGGTTAAAACATGATTTGCATTATTTACACCAAGTCTATAGTCTGTGATTGAATGCAGTGAATTAATATTATGGGATGGATTAAGTGAGTAAGTGTGTTTCTGTGCAGGTTGAATTATTTGTGTGGTGGGAACATGGCACTGCTTCTTCTCCATTAAATATCCATTAAAATGAAGCTGACATCCCAGCAGACGTTCAATTCAGGGGTCAAAGGTCAGGAGCCTCCCCTCCCCAGGTAGATCCACCACCTGCAGCCCTTCATCCATCTTCCCTCACCTTCACAGAGACAACATAAATCACGCCGCCTCACCGGGGCCGAGGCGGCGTTAATGATCCTGATGAGCGGCGGCGTTTGTTCGTGTCGAACGTGAGGACGTTCCACCATCGCTCTCTCCGACTTATTAACACCAAAATACCAAATCATCCGTCTCCCTTTACATGTGCTCAGGTCCTTTTTCTGGCCTCGCCGCTCGTTGTTGCCGCGCAGATAAACAGGCGGGAGAGGCGAGCGTTTGTTCCCTCCCCAACGGATCGGTAATGAGCAGCTCCCCCCGGAACAATGGAGCAGCTGGAGGCTCCTCTCAGCAGTCATTGTCTCAGCGCGGTGGTCTGAAAAGTCCTCTATAAGGACGTTTCCATCATGACATTGTTCATATGATGGCTTCTATAATTACCTGGATTCATGTTTTTAAAGGGTCAGTTCATCCAAATAACAAAACAACATGTTTCTTCGTCTTGTGGTATCTCTGCAGGCAGAGACACTAAATCCTCAAACTGTGTCCTGGGTCTTTATCTACTGTAATGTCCTTCGTTCTCTCTCTGGTTCACTCGCTCCATGTTCATCTGTCGTCTTTATAAATTCAGTATAATGTTCATTAGTTCCATCAGTACAACATGTCATACTGAGAACACCTTCTCTGTTTACAGCAGCTATAGATATTCTACTAACAGTAACTAACAGTGTGTTCACATCAAGAGCGAAGCAAACTTTTCGCACGGCCTAACCTAACTACGTAGTTTTTGTCACGTAACTTTCGTACTTAAGTTACGGCACATTCGAAGTTATTTTAACCCAAACCACAATGTTTTTCGAAAGCTAACTAAGTAGTTTTTGTAACGTAACTTCCATACTTAAATTACGACACTTCCAGTGTTATTTTAACCCAAACTACGATCTTTTCCTTTAGATAACTAAGTAGTTTTGTTGCCTAAGCCTAACCAAGTTGATCTATTCCTAAACCTAAATAAGTAGTGTTATTTTGAAATGACTGGAGTGGAAGTTAACACGAGCGTCACGTGTTGCTGGACATTCGTAGGAAAACGCATGGAAAATACGTTGTTGAAAGTCGAAACGCAAATAAAATAGATTAGATTTCGTGACTATTTCACAAACTGCCGTGAGACTGTGTTGGCCGTTTGCAGCGCTCTCCCTCAATATTGGACCAATTTCAGACATTGTTGTCCCAATTAGTCATTAGACACAAACACGTGGAAAATAGGGTCCAATTTACAGCCAGGTGTGAACAGGGTCATGAATCTCCAGCAGAAACACATGGTGTATCTGCTGAGCTGAAGTAGATCGCTGAGTGTTCAACAGTCACAGTATCACAGTCCACACTGCTGAGGAGAGCAGTGAATTATGGGTAACACTTCACTGAGCCACCGAACGCCACCAACCATTTTTTAAAGCTAAAGAGGCTGTTAGAGAGCGAAGAGGCGCAGCGCTGATCCAATTTACAGAAACATCAAGTAACTGCAGTCAGCAGTTGAGGATGAGGCTCCACACACACACACACACACACACACACACACACACACACACACACACACACACACACACACACACACACACACACACACACACACACACACACACACACGGACACACACACACACACACATTTTAAAGCGCTGCTAGCTCAGCTGTGGCGTCACATTTTCCTCATTAAAGCTGAAGAGAGTTTGCTGGTTCATATATTTTTTCCTCTCAGAGAGACGATGAAACCGCAGCAAGAAGATACTGAAGCTTCACTAACAAGATAGAAGAGCTGAGGTCGATGTTCAGACGCTGAGAGGAGAAGAAGAAGAAGAAGAGAGACAAACCAACACTTGATAAACAGCCTGTTATCTTATTCTCATAAACAATCTCATCTCATAAAGAGATAAAGATTAAAATGTAGAGGAAACCTGCTACACAAGGGGTTCTGACCGTTCAACCAATATATATCTGATATATACTAGTGGATCATAATGCAAGGTCCAAACCAAATTACCTTTTCATAGATGGACATTTTGCAGCATATACACCCCCTTTCCTGTTAGTAACCACGATGAGGTATTTAGTGGGCGGAGCGTTAAGTGGAGGCAGAATAATTCTCTGAACACATTAGTTAACGCTGGCTAGGAAGTATTGTTGGCTTGTTTTTTTAACAATGGCTGTAGAAAAAAATAGTTTCTCTCAATATGTACTGTCACTCACTCTCCAGGATTGAGAAAGTTAACATTAACCAATGGGGTTAGATTAGCCGACCCCTACGCCTCTGGAGACTACTTCAGCAGAAGGCTAAATATTAGCAACATTTACTCTCCATCTCTGAAACGTTTCTCCGATATTGTAGCTCGGTAGAGCCTCGAATCACAGTTTGTCATCTCAAATGTATGTGATATCTGGATTCTGGCACCCAACAACACAGCAAGATGACTTTTTAGATGTGTAACTTTAGCCCACTGCTAGTGTTAGCCTCCAGTCTTTCCTTTGTTTAGCCTCCAGCTAACACCGTGACGTAACCATGACACAAAAAGGGTCTATAGATCTAACTTTAGAATTTACTCTCCACTGTGTCGAAATCCTGCTTTTCACAGCATCAGTGTGTCCTTCACTAAAATCTGTGTAAACAGAGTCCTTACCTTCAGGTTTCACTGTGAGCTCAAAATAATAGATGTAACGAGCAGCAGTGAGTGCTTTGTGGACTTTTATTGCCCTTGGTTTGCCTCTCTGGCAGCTTATTTATAGAGGTTGTTGGGTCTGTTTGTACACAGCAAGAGAGAAAGACCTGCAGGAACAGCCATTGACAAGCAATTTTTCTTTTTTGGTTGAAGAACCTCTGACTTGATTGTCTCCCTCCACTTCTGAAACCAAACCCTCGCTTGTAAATATACAGCCGCCTGCCTCAGTACAGCTCTGGTACATTTAATCGGAAAAAAGCTTTATAGAGTATATTTGAACAACATATCCTCACTGATATCTTACAAAAATTATTCCTCATTTTTTGTGCGTTCTCCTACGCGATGTCCAGCTACAAGTGACGAATGTCCAGCTACAAGTGACGAATGTCCAGCTACACGTGACGAATGTCCAGCTACAAATGGCGAATGTACAGGAACACGTGACGAATGTCCAGCTGCACGTGACGAATGTCCATCTACACGTGACGAATGTCCAGCTACAAGTGACGAATGTCCAGCTACAAGTGACGAATGTCCAGCAACACGTGACGAATGTCCAGCTACAAGTGGCGAATGTCCATCTACACGTGACGAATGTCCAGCTATAAGTGCCGAATGTCCAGCTACACGTGACGAATGTCCAGCTACACGTGACGAATGTCCAGCTACAAGTGACGAATGTCCAGCTACAAGTGGCGAATGTCCATCTACACGTGACGAATGTCCAGCTACACGTGACGAATGTCCAGCTACAAGTGACGAATGTCCAGCTACACGTGACGAATGTCCAGCTACACATGACGAATGTCCAGCTACACATGACGAATGTCCAGCTACACATGACGAATGTCCAGCTACATGTGACAAAGTCCAGCTACACATGACGAATGTCCAGCAACACGTGACGAATGTCCAGCTAAAAAAACAAAAAAAAGAGTTGAGATTTTGCCCAAATTGAGACATCCATCTTCCATCAGTCATCTAGTTCTTCGATCAATAAATCTGTCAATTATTTGACACAAAAATAGTGAAAGATGTCCATCACATTTTCATAAGAGACCCAACCAACGGTCTCACACTTACAACTTGAAACCTACTCGAATTTCAAAATAAAATCTGGAGGTCAACAGCATCTGTGAGCGATCACATGAAGAAGAAACACTTCAAACTACTTATTTTTCTCGAAGCAGATTTAGAGTAATGGGTTCTCACCGTCATCAATATAAACTAATCTTTAATTGGATCTTTCAAATAGTTCTGATCAGTAATGAAGACTGAAGTGAGTCGGACAGCCTGCAGCTTCACTCTGACTGATGATGTTCGACACGTTCATGAATACACAATCGGTCTCATGTCAGCTTTCATTTCAGATTCATGTGCTTCAGTCATTTGGCACACGGTGGAGAGAAAAGCTTCAAAACAAAAAGTTAATTGGCTTTTTTTAATTGAAAGATATGTTTGAGTTTGCTGGAGAACAAATTAGAATTTAGATTATGAAGCCTTTGTTGTGACTAATAAAGAGTTATATATGTAAGGGATAATGTACAGCGAGCCGGTCATTGTTGTGAAAGAATCCCCGACTTTGGATCAACAAGTCCCAAGTCAAGAAAATCAAGACCCAAGTAAAGTCGCAAGACAAGACACAAAATGTCCAAAGTTAAGACCAAAACGTTTCAAGTCAAGACCAACAAATCAAAACCAACATGTCCCAAGTCAGGACTAACGTGTCTCCAGTCAAGACCAGAATGTTTCAAGTCAAGGCCAACACGTTTCAAGACCAAGTCCTTAATGTTATATTTAGTCTTAAACAAGTCATTATGTAGCATTCACCAGATTTAATGATAATTACTTCTTTTTCTATCGAGTCAAGTCCTCACTTCTGAGTTGTTCTATTTTGTTTTTATAACGATTATTATTTGTGTTTAATTCAGTGTAAGCGTTGGTTAAAGAAGTGATATTAAAGCTGCAGCAGACTTCATACTTCATGTGTCTGCCTTTCATTAAGTTTCATTACATAATTAAATTTTTCATTGTAAGCAGCCGCGGTGAATTAATTTACCTTCTGTTCCTTCAGTCTGAAATGTCACGAGACCGTCTGCACAGGTGGAACTCAGATTAAAGGTTCTCCAGGTGACGCTTCCACCATCTGCACGACATCGACTGCAGGAGGAGGAAAGATAGGAGGATGGGAAGAGGAAATGGAGGAGAATAAGGGACAGTCAGTCAATCGATAATTCATAAACCAGTGTCTGATACCTACTGTGAGGACATTGAGGGCCGTTTGAGGGACATCATTGAATGGTCTCACAAGTATAGTAATACTAATGCATGTGTGTCCTAGTCAATATCCCAGCAGAGAGTTTCTGAGCTTCAAAGGTCAGCTGAGTTTATTTTGTTGTCTGAAATGTCTCTGAAAGGTCAAACAGCAGCGACACAAACGGTGTCAAACAGAGTCTGACTGTAACATCATTAACCAGAAGAGACACACTGACTGATGCTTCAGGTTCAAACCAGTGGAGGTGATACAACATGGTCTCCAGAAAGGCCCAGAGACAACTCAGGCTGTGGAAGCAAGCCTACAATCAGTAATGATAATCCTGCTGCCCTGAATACTCACTAAGGGTGTTTTCATAGTAGGTACGATTGGGACTTGTTGGTCTTGCTTAGGACTTGTTGGTATTAACTTGGGACATGGATCTTGCTTTTCTTGACTTGCGTCTTGTTGGTCTTGACTTGGGACTTTACTTGAATCTTGCTTTCCTTGACTTGGGACTTGTTGGTCTTGACTTGGGACTTTACTGGGATTTTCCTTTTCGGGTCTTGGGACTTGTTGGTTTTGACTTGGGACTCTACTAAGATCTTGCTTTTCTTGACTTGGGACTTGTTGGTATTAACTTGGGACTTGTTGGTATTAACTTAGGACTTGTTGGTATTAACTTGGGACTTAACTTGGATCTTGCTTTTCTTGACTTTGGACTTGCTGGTCTTGACTTTGGACTTGACTCATCATATGTCTGTCTTGTCTTGCGACTTTACCTGAATCTTGTTGGTCTTCACTTGGGACTTTACTTGGATCTTGCTTTTCTTGACTTGGGACTTGTTGGTATTGAGTTGGGATTCGTTGGTCCTGACTTTGGACTTGACTCATCACATCTCGGTTTTGTCTTGCGACTTTACTTGGATCTTGCTTTTCTGGGCTTGGGACTTATAGACGTACTTGTTGGTCTTGACTCAGGACTTGTAGCCCAGACTTGAGGCGTACTTGTCGGTCTTGACTCGGGACTGGTAGCCCAGACTTGAGGCGTACTTGTTGGTCTTGACTCAAGACTTGTAGCCCAGACTTGAGGCGTACTTGTTGGTCTTGACTCAGGACTTGTAGCCCAGACTTGAGACGTACTTGAAAACAATGTGACTGCTACAACACAAGAGCAGCACTTTACATCCAACATCTGTTTTCATTTATGTATTCATGAAAAGGTAAATTGTGCAGACTAATCTGTTCTCAAACTGACACACTGCTGTTGTTCATTTCCTCATCTCTCTCACACATTTCATGTTTCCAGTCTGACAGCTGATGAAATACTTCCAGCTTCACCAATTTGTTCGAACTTCAGCCAAAACCCCAAATGAGGATTCACAGCATGTCAAACTGTAGACGTGAGTTCTCCTGTTCCACATATCTAATGCCAGGATGCTGAAACAACATCCTATTTCTAACAGATGCATCGTTTTGGATGTAAACCCGGTGTGAAGACGCTCAGTGGGCGACGGCAGCTCAACCTGCCAAATATCATCTTTTATTCATCTGAAAACAGCTGATATTTTAACATGAACATGTTTTCACACGGAGGTTCGTCACAGCTCTTTTCAAGCCGTCTGTTCGTGCTGCAGGTCATCTGTTGGCTTCTTTAACCGCTTGCTTTCATTCTCACAGCGGTGAAATGTGTCCTGACATTTCTCTGTCTGGATAAAGTGGATTAGCTTTAATATTCAGCAACAAATGATTAGAAAAACACCTCCGAGCCATCGATAAATGAGGTTTTGGTGTTGCAGTAAATTAAAAACCTTTATGTGTCCGTTAAATGGGGCATCTGCTGCGTTTAATTAGACCAGCAGTCAAATCCATCAATCTTATAATCATTTACCTCATTTTGATATTTTTAATGTTAATATTGAGTTTTTAAAAGCAACTCCCTCGTGGCTTCTATTGATCAGAGGTGGAAGAAGTTTTAAGGTCTTTTACTTTAGTAAAAGCACCAATACATCAATGTAAAAGTAATCCACTACAAGTAAAAGTCCTCAAAATCCTACTTAAGTTCAGTACTAAGAAGTTTAATAGTTTACTAAGTATTACCATCTACGGCTTGTCGTCATCACCTACGTCCTTTTTTCACCTCCTACGTCCCATCGTCATCACCTACGTTCCGTTGTCGCCACCTATGTCTTTTTTGTCGCCACCTACGTCCTTTTGTCGCCACCTACGTCCTTTTGTCGCCACCTACGTCCTTTTGTCACAACCTACGTCCTTTTGTCGCCACCTACGTCCTTTTCTCACCATCTATGTCTTTTTTGTCGCCACCTTCGTCCTTTTGTCACAACCTACGTCCGTTTGTCACCACCTACGTCCTTTTGTCGCCACCTACGTCTTGTCATCACCTACAACCTTTTGTCATCACCTACGTCCCGTCATCGCCACCTACGTCCTTTTGTTGCCGCCTACGTCTTATCATCATCACTTACGTCCTTTTGTTGCGACCTACGTCCTTTTGTGTTGAGTGGACAGTTTGGTATGAGTGGACAGTTTGGTCCGAGTGGACAGTTTGGTATGAGTGGACAGTGTTTCCTGAGTGGACAGTTTCTGGGTGACTGTGTCTCTCTGACAGGACGGATGAAGAGCAGAATAAAGATGCGACCTGCAGGCTGCAGTCAGATCAGCTTCACTTCATCCTTCATTGTGTGTCAGAGACTCTGATAGCATCAGTTTTTCTGTCAGCAGGAAGCTTCATGTAAAAAGACGGCAGCAGGTCTGCGTCCTGTCTACCAGGAGGTGTTGGATGTGTCGGGGCCGCGGGGCTCAGCAGGAGCAGCAGCCACGTCCTCCCGTCACTGATGGAAACCGCTTTGAAAAACGGCAAAGAGCATCCTGATGGCGGCTTTCTCTCTCTACCCAATTTCATGACGGCGGATTGCTTCAGTCAGACTGTGGCAGCGCTGACGCAACATCACAGCAACCTCAAAGCAACATGTAGCTGAGAGATGAAATCCACGACCCGACGTCCAGCCGAGGGTTTTGTTAGGTAACTACAAGGACACTCAGAGAGCACAGACCTCAGCCGAGGACAATCCTCTACAATATGTAATGAGTTCTTTACACCAAGTTCCCTGAATACCGGACCGGTAGTTTCTCTGTAATCCTGCTGACACACAACAAACCGAACATAACCTCCTTGTTGGAGGTAACAGTGAGGACCGACTCCACAGGATCAACGCTACACAGTCTGAGACCAGCTTTCTGATTTACATTCAGTAAAACCAAGTGGAACTCTAAGGGCCCAGTGAAACCATCTATAGCTCATGGTCTAAAGTGCATTTAGGGCGTGTCCAACTCCACTTTTACTAGTTACGCAGCGCATTATCTGGGCGCAAAGTAAGGCGTAAGGGGTAAAGAGGTTGTATTTAGTCTCTTAATTAATCATAGGTGTGTTTTGGGCGTAACAGGAAATGCATCTGAGCACCAATAACCGCTGCAGGTTAAATTCATTATATGAAAATAAACACTATAAATATGATAAACATGTATTGATAAATAATGAAAACTGTATTTCTTCCCGATGCAACCCACGTGGGGCTCGGACCGGCTGAGTGGAATCCTCTGGAGATGCTTTACAAACGGGCTTTACGCACGGGCTTTACGCACGAGCTTTCAGCCGGGCGCGGCGTGTGACCACCGTGAACTCTCTGGTCACGGCGGTCTCGCTGAGAGCGCTGCAGATTGAGTCATACAGAATGCATGAGAGCCTTACTTCATTATATTCATTATATTCAGAATTTAGTGTTTTCCTACATTAATAAAAACATTGTTGTAGCTGCTGCGTCCCTGTGGATGTAAAGCCTGTCCACACAGGGAACGTCAGCAGCGCGCGGCGGCTGCGAAACCTCTTTCTTTTTATTTCAGCGTCCACGTTAACATGTTAGAGCAGCCACACTGAGCAGCGCGGTTCACAGCAACAACAGACAGTGAAAGTGATCTATTGACAGTATATTGACATCATATCAGCAACATTACTACAGTTTCAATGTCTGTATCTGTAGAATATGTCACGGACATGAAAAAAAGTAAAGATTTATTTTTAAATCAACACATCTTTCGTTTCAAAATAAAAGCCCTCAAGCGTTTTTTTCCATGGACAGAATTCCTTCATTTGTTAACACGAGGCTTTTATTCTGAAATATTTGCAGTGTTGTAGAACATGTAGTGACTTAGAGAGCTCCATGAATGAATATAGTACAGGGTTTTAACACACCTCACTTTAAGACCAACACGCCCATGGGCGCACAGATGGGTACAAGTACATTTGCTACTTACATAACGTGGGAGCTGGGCGTGAAAGTGACAACCGCGTTGGCCTGAAACTAGCAATGAGTTACGCTGCTCTGTGCGAGTGTAAGATAGAGACCTATGTGTTGCTTCTCTTCACCAGTCTGCTCTGACATCCATGATTTAAGGATTTAATAACTTAAGGCCACAACACGTCCCTGGTCCAACTACAAAGGTGTTATGATGAATGAATATTATATTTTCCTGTTATTTACATGACCCATCACTCATACACATGAAACCAAACATCCCACCTTCATCTATCAGCACAATACATAAATACTAAACATAAACATAAACCTCCCACAAATAACGCTCCAGGAAATAAACAAATGCACAAACAACCCTCAGCACGATACACAAGAGGCCTACACCAATCCAAACTACATCTCTCTCCATCCATTAGTGCCAAACTGTATATTTATTATCCAGTTAATAAACCAATAGTGCAATCCATATAAAACAAAGCCTGAGGAATTCATCTATCATATATTACTCTTCTCCTCCTGTCTCATCATTTAGAAAGATGTTCAGAAAATGCTAAAACAATATCAAAAAGGTATTTCATTAAAGCTCCATCCTCAATACCAATCAAATCTAAATCAGGAACATGAACTTTTTCAATCGATATTTGTTGTAAATCATGATATAAAGGACAATATAGAATGAAATGAATTTGAGTCACGTGACTAAAGACCGATGGGACAAAATAATTACTTTAAGTTTCACGCGGGACATGAACAGCGGCCTCCTGGTTGAAAGTCTTGTGTTTGTTTGCCATGTTATGATTTGAGCATATTGTTTTATGCTAAATTCAGTACCTTTCTGGACAATGTTTGTCATTGTTTTGTGTTGTTAAATTATTTCCAATAATAAATATATACATACATTTGCATAAAGCAGCATATTTAAATTAAATACTGGACAAATCTCACTTTAAGGTACATTTTGAACAGATTTTGACAGCCCCGGTCTAAATATTGTAAATTTGTGACATCACAAATGGACAGAATTCCTGACGGCTTGTTTAAAGGCAAAGTTTCTGAATACGTTGGATTGAGCGTTTCGATACTTTCACAGTATTTATCTACACTTAGAACTGCTTTATCATAAAAAATACATGAAAATCTCACTTTTTACAATATGGGACCTTTAAGGGAAATGTTCGAGAGACTCTGGGTCCTCTGAGAGGCAGCAGGAGATGTGTTTTGTGTGAAATAATTACTATTTTGAGAGTGTCAGTGGTCGTATTTTAATTATTTCTTGCTGTGAGACTCTGGTAGCCCTGACATGTGGCAGCAGGTGTGAATAATAAATTGAGTGATTTCAGTTTCAGGGTCCTGGTATTACACATTATTATTATATCATATATATATATATATATATATATATATATATATACATATTATATCACAATGTCATGGTTTACAAGGACATGTTAGTAACAGCTGTGATTTTCCTGCTCTGACAAATGTCTGCTTGGAAAAAGGTTGATTTAAATTGATTTACAGAGTTTTATTCAATAAACGCTTTGTTTAGTAATTTAAGGGAAATGTGAGATAAGATATTCAAGAGAGCATGAGTCTGATTTAAGGCAGCAGATGTGTTTTATTGGTGGTTAATTTAGTGGTCATATTTTAAAAACATTATAAAACATGTAGTGATGCCACAGTTTTGTGGATTGATGAATTAATAAACTCATTAATCTCGTGGTGATGTGTTTAATGACTCTGAACAAATTGTATTTAGTGTTTCTGTGGGGCTGTGAGGTGACCTGAAGGAGATGGTAAAATGAGTCTTGGTATTTAAAAAATGGGAACAGACGACATGTTTAAATCAGCAGCAATTAAAGAGCATCAACATTCATAAATTCTACTGTTAGCTGAGAGTTGGTGGAGGCAAGCGAGCAGCTCGCTAACCTTTATTTAAATCAGGACGCAGAGAGCCGCCGGTCGCAGCGCTGCTAAAAGTTTGAGTTTTCAAAAGAGTAAAGTGTCGTTTCTCTGCGGTGTCCTGCAGCACAGACGCTGATTTATGAATGATGAAATGAGGAAAATATGCATAAAGCTGAGAGAAGCTGTGACCTTGTGAGGCTGGAGAAACGTCTGGGATAAAGACTCAGTTTTAGAAAAGAGTCTGGAGGACGAATATGATGAGAACTGTCTCCTCTCATTGTCACGAAACATCAGCTCATCTGTTGACTCTCTTTATTATCAACAGACTGGTAAAGTTATTTATAAAACTTTACTGCTATCAAACTAATCCAGTCATTCATTCATATTCTATTCAGTCTGAACATCTTTATGTTGCAGCCCGGTTGCACCAAAAAACACGTGAATCATACAATAATTCCACGAGGCACAAACCTGTAATAAGAACGCAATTTACGTACTTATTTTACTTAAGTTTACGTACTTATTTTACTAAGTTTATGTTCTTATTTTACTTAGTTTACGTACATATTTTAATTAGTTTATGTACGTATTTTACTTAGTTTACATACGTATTTTACTTAGTTCATGTACTTATTTTACTTAAGTTTACGTACATATTTTATTAAGTTTACGTAAATATTTCACTTAAGTTTACGTACTTATTTTACTTAGTTTACGTACATATATTCCACCACTGCCTAAAACCATAGTTTTTTGGGGGGAGTCTGGCTGTTCAACTAAACTTCTTCTACAACAAAACTCCCCCTAAAACCACAAACTGCCCAAAATGTTGAATTATTCCTTTACTGCTTTACTGTCAGGTGAAAAGTGTGTTGTTCATTTGGTCAACAGAAACAGCTTCAGTGAAGATGTAATGAGACAAAGTTCAGGTCTGAGCTGACACTCAATCCGCGGTCATCATTCATATTAAAATATGAGGTTTTCACTCATTAATTGGACATTCAGGAGAAAGTGAACATTTCAACTTTAGAGGAACTCTCAGAAACACCTGAAGGGTTTCAGAGATCCTGAAGATAATGAGGTAAATACTGGAGACTCTGGACAGACTGTTAATGAAGACGTCTCATCAGGTTTGACAGCGACGGACGAGTTCAGGTTTATTTTTACTTTACAAAAATACACAACGAATAAATAAACTGAGCGAAACAAAACCACTAAATGATACACTGCAAAAAAATGTTCATTGTATCAAGTCATTTGTCAAGAAAACCGGATTTTAAAAAAATGCACAAAAATAAATAAATAAATAAATAATAAAATAAAATAATAAATAAAATCTGTAAACGCACTAAAAAATAGTTTCTACTACAAAATAACTTTTTCTAAAATTATATTCTGTGTCTTGAAACAAGAAATAATAATTTGAATCACTACAAAAATAATAATAAAAAAAAACCTTTAAGGACTCATTACATACAAAAACAACCTGAGATATATTTTAGCACCTTAAATACAATAAGGTAATTAACTTTCATTCAGTAAAGTAATCTCAGTTTTGACAGATATTCAAACACAAAGTGATTTCAGGTTTACATCTGACTCTTCTAATGATTTAAAACAGATTTAAAGTAGAAATCCTCCCGTAGTTTTGAAACGACTTCAGGGTTTTTTTGCAAAAAGATTTTTGCAAAAAAATGTCAACCGTATCAAGTCATTTGTTTTGAGTCCTGAAAACGCATGAAGCACGAAGGAGAAACACACCTACTGTTAAAGGTTATGAAAGACTTGGATATCAACAGGTTTTTGGGTATGTGGAAATATCACAACGCCGACCTTTTCAAGAAGGTGGTTGAAGGAATAAAAGAGGGAGGCTGCGTTCGCCACCGGTTACGTTCATCGGCGTATGCACGGCTGTTAAAGTAGAGTGAAAAAGTGTAAATGAAACCTAACGTTGAGAACACCGGACAAAAAACAGCGCTCTCCTGGATGAAAGCCTCGTGTTTGTTGGGCAGATTTACGTGGATACGTTTACATAGCAGTCAGTACAGACTACATGGCGTACGAATGACACGCCAAAAGTCTGTTTCTGCTGAACGAGCCGAGTCGTCACCTGTTTGTTTGTCCCGCAGGCCTTCAGCGTAAGAGCCAGTCAGGGACTTTTATTTTGAAAGTCTCCACATAGAGTGAATTTATCGGCTGGTTTACACGTCTTCACTCCAGAGAGCCTCGAGGAAAAAACCTCCTGCTGTTTGTTCATAAACACACACACAAACACACACACACACACACACACAGCTCACCAGGGAACGAGCAGAAACTCCTCTGATATGAGCTGAAGTGTGTGTTTTACTTCTGTTTCTTCACTTTGACGATAACAATGATCAGAACTGTGGTTTATTTTATTCTATTTCATAGGAGATAATAACCTAAAGAGCATAATGAGAACATTATCAGCACAAACAAACATTTCTATTATTTAGTTTTATGTAATTTTGTCTCTGAGGGAAAAATACTGCTTTATGTTGGAGATTTAATGTATTATAGTCTAGTCTACAGGGGTCAGTTTCCATGGTAACGTACCAATTGAAACCTCCTTTATGAAACTGAATTATTTAACTGGTTTTGGATCTAAACTGGCTTTCTGAAACAATGAAAATATTATTCATATTTAATGATATTTGATTGGATTTCAAAACATCTTGAACCAAAGTGAAGAAGAACTAATATCATCAGCATGATATTCAGAATTAGAATCAAAATGAGAATTATTTTAGTGATTTAGTGGGGGGGAATTGGGGCATTACAGGTGCTCTTAAATATGTACAAATATTTGTATTAAGATGTGCAATATATAACATATAACCACACTGCAAAAAAAAAAAATGCTTATAAGTAAATAATAATAAATAATATCATATAAATATGTGCTGAGAAGTAAGTTCTATTAAGTGTGTAAAATATAAATGCCAGATTGGTATAGATAAGATTTAAATAAGAGTATTTCTTGAAATGCACAGTATAAATGTAGTATTAATGACAGAGAACTGTATATTAATGACAGAGTAGCGTATCCTCATACAACAGTTCGTATGATATCTTAAAAAAAGTTATTCCACATTTTTCGTGCGTTTTCCTTCGAATGTTACGTATTTAGCTTTAGGAAAAGATCGTAGTTTGGGTTAAAATAACTCCGGAAATGGCGTAAATTACGTACGGAAGTTATGTAACAAATAAATCAACGTTGACTTCTGGTTTCACACGGGACACGAACAGCGGCCTCCTGGGAGAAAGACCACTCGGCGTCACTTTGCGGTTGCAGTAAACACGTGTTTAATGTTGTGGATTAAACAAAAATACTTAGTTAGATTTAGGAAAAAACATGGTTGCCATTAAAACTACTATGTTTGTACAGTGAAAATGTGCAGATGGATTTACATTGTTATTAATGGAAAGCCCGGTGCGTCAAAGCCACCAGACTACATTCACAAAAACAGTAATTTTAACTCTCATAACATGGGAGTATACATACAACCCCACTACAAAAAATCCAAACTAACTAGGGCTTTCAATCAACTAAAATATTTAATCACGATTGATCTGTTTAATTTTCTGTTCAAATGCAACATTTATGCAAATGTATGTATATATTTATTATTGTAAATCAATTAACAACACAAAACAATGACAAATATTGTCCAGAAACCCTCACAGGTACTGCATTTAGCATAAAAGAAATATGCTCAAATCATAACATGGTAAACTGCAGCCCAACAGGCAACAACAGCTGTCAGTGTGGGCATGTCTGTAAAGGGGAGACTGTGGGTACCCATAGAACCCATTTACATTCACATATCTGGAGGTCAGAGGTCAAGGGACCCCTTTGAAAATGGACATGACAGTTTTTCCTTGACAAAATGTAGTTCAAGTTTGGAGCGTTATTTAACCTCCTTCATGACAAGCTAGTATGACATGGTTGGTAACAATGGATTCATCAGGTTTTCTAGTTTCATATGATACCAGTATCTAATTTATTCCCATTATGTCCCGTTAATTCCCATGTAAAGTTTCCACCCTTAATATATATAGGATCTAGGATAATTTATTAAAATAAATTATAATTAAATTATTAAGAAGAGAGAAAAACACAAAAAAAATGAAAGAGACAGAAATAAAATTTAAAGAGAAGGAAACAAAGAAATAAAACTAATATTATCTTAACTGTTTGATGTTAGACATTAGTGAGGGACTGATTATTGATTTTGATAATGATTATTGATTTTATATTTGTAGAGGAGTCTGGTGTTTCCACATTCACTTCAGAGAGAGACAGAAGAACTGCAGCTGTTTCTGGGTTCAACAGATTACCGCCATCCAAAAACTGAACAATAGAACAATGGGAATGTGTGTGTGTGTGTGTGTGTGTGTGTGTGTGTGTGTGTGTGTGTGTGTGTGTGTTTGTGTGAGAACTGATTTTGATTGGACCAACTGGACGGGGGGCGGGGCCAGCACGACGCCTTCGAGGCTTCACGATGTTCGGAGTTCAGATGTGGGTCAGAAACTCTGAGAATCAAACCTCCTGCTGCTGTTTAACATGTCGAATATATTTCATGACTGTATTAATTTAATAAAAGCGAGTTTCACACTGATACTCGGAGCTTTAAACTTTAAACTTCATGTGATAAAGACTCATTATGTGTTTCTCATTGAACACGGGGCCTCTGGGATCCTTCGCATCTTTCTTTTCTTGCCCCAAATTTCAACGACTAACTAACTGGGGGAAGTCAAGTTTTCCAGGAAAAGTTTGGTTTAGTTAAAAGGGCCGAGAAGTAATTCGTTAGGATAAAGAAATAATGATTTATTATTCAACACTTGAGCTGTCTTCTCTCAGCGTGATAAGAGGTCTGTTTGAACTGCAGCTTCAGTTTCTGACTCAGTTTGAGCCCAAAGATGAGGGCTGATCAAACAGGGAATTATACTCCAGAGCAGACGGGTACACGGACACGTCGTAGCTAGTTCTGTTTAAACAGGAAGACGCGCTGCTCCACTCCACTGACCGTTTTCTGCTCGCCGTTCCAAACAGGCAACAACGTGGCGGCCTACTCGTAAACTTTCTGTTATTCCATCTAACAATCCACCAAAATCTACTTCTGAAAACATTTCAACCTCCCTAGTGTTATGCTTCCCCAACAACGCCGTCCCGCCACCGTGGGTCAGGGGGACGGCGTTCTCAGCGGTTGATATATATTTCAGTCTGAAATGTTCAGGGTGTACCGAGCGAGCGTCAACTAGTTGAATAAATAAATATCCTTTACAAACATTCCTCTGGTCTATAAAATGCCTTTTGTCCCTTTAAGCTCATAATTCCTGTTGTCCCTGTTGCTGCTGATAGCTCAGAGTTCTCTTTGACATCCAGGATGTTTCTCTGCTGCTGGAAGGGTTTTATGGTGCATCGGTTTTCATCCAAACCAGCTCCCAGTGGGATTTAAACCGCCAACCTGTGTCAGGGTTAGAGATCGCCTCTCGCTCTCTTTCTGCCCGCTGAGAGCCACGGAGCCGTGACAGAGGCTCTCCCCCCCCACGGACACAACAACACCGAACCAGCTCACATGAATCTGCTGTTGCTGTGATTCCCTGCTGAGCTCCAGCAGAAGGAAGGAGACAGTTACAGGGTTGAACTGTTTCTCAGAGAAAAAGTCTGACGTTAAACAGAAGGTTTGTGTTGTAAAGCAGGAAAACAGAGCTGGGTCACACTCAGTGTCCAGTTTATTAGGAACACCAGATCAAAATAATGCAGACTAATACAACGGTCCTCATGAAGGTTATGATGGGAAAAAAAGTTGATTCCCCTATGTGTCGCGATTTTGAAATAGATTCCTTAATGCCAGAATCGATATAATTGCTTCATTTGAGTCTATGTGGAGGTAGAAGGAAGTTACCGCTTTTATTGTTGTAGTCTGTGTAACGTGACGTCATATCCGTTCCGTATCCGTCAACCAAAACAAACCTCAGCGAGCCGAAACAACAAAGTATAAAGCGCTGGAGGGTCTGCATGGATACGACCTGCACCCTCACATGTTAAATCCAAAGTGGTAAACACTACACATCCAGTAAAGTATGGAAACTCTTTGGGTTTCACACATTGCAGGAAAAACGTCATGTGCTTAAATTAAGTACATAAACTAAGTAAAATACGAACGGAAACAACTTTTGTTAGACGCCTGTTTTTGATTTGTTGTCGTTAAGTTTTTATAATAAACGCAGCAACAAACCTTTAAGTCACTCAGCTTTAACTACAAACACCTGTAAACCGCACACAGCTCAGACTAGTTTACATCTAAATATGCTAATATACACACACATTGTGAATAAAAACAGGCGGATGACACAAGAGGTTTAGAGAATATTATTTTATACTCACAGAAGACGTCTGTCTGTCAGCTGTCAGAGTCCCAGATGTCTATTATTCAACAGACGAAGGTTTTATTATTGTCTGAAACAAAGATCACGATCGCTCATAGCGACGACACACAGACAAACCAGATAAACTCACCTGCAGCCTGTTTCACCTCCTGTCACCTGTGATCTCAGAAGGAAGCTTCACGGCGCTGTCAGGGATTATCTTCATATCTGTGGCTGCTAAAAACTGCAACACAGAACAACAGAAAAACTTCACTTTGTATTTTAGACTTATTTTCTGTAAATGTCTCCTTCATATTGTGTGTTTTTATCGACTCTGTTCTGCTGCTTCGAATCGTCCTCCACTTGAGGGCGAATCCAATCTTTAAGCCTTTGTTGTACTTTTTGCCGTATTTCACCCACTTAGTAGCTGGCATTGTTAGTTAAACTCCATTGACCCCGCGAAGATTTGTCTCAGAACAACAACAACATGGTGGAGATGGCGGTGAGTGAGTCATGATTTAAAATACGTCAGTAAATATCCCACTGGCGAATTTTCAACTTTTTACGTGTCTTAAAAAGTGTCTAAATGAGACGACTAAACGCCATCGCGCCGACTCGTCGTCCTTTACAGCCTCGTTGTTTATACTCGCGCTCATGCGACAGTGGTTTAGTTTGTTTACAGCCTAATGTTAACTTTTTACTTCTGCTGATTACATTCAAAAATAATAAAGTGGTGTTCCTTAGTGGAGATTATCTTGCTGAACAAAACGTGTCAGTATCATAAACGTTTATTTACCACAGAGCTTATTTTCTGCAATAATCAAAAACCCAATGGAAGAATCCTATTGGCATTTAGTGGAGGGAACCAGGGAGATGATCACTTCCTGTTAGTGGAGGGAACCAGGGAGACGATCACTTCTTGTTAGTGGAGGGAACCAGGGAGATGCTGACTTCTTGGTTGGACTACAGAAATACGTCATCCCTGTAGCTCTCTATTAAATCTTACTGACCTCCATATATTGAGATATACAGAATTCATTCAAGGTTTTGTTTTTGCATGTGTAAAATGTAAAAAATTTGTTTTTTACAATCTGCACCAAAGAGTTATTTCCTGTCAGAAAACACCTGGATTACACTTTGATAAACATTATAAACTCAAGGTTTACTTACTTGTGTATTTCCAAATCTTTCAGCCGTTTCCCGTTTCCTTACTCAGGTGTGATCACGTGAACTAACGAAGACGATAGCTGTCGAGTTAAACTGTAGATAGTTAGAGTCAAAGGCGTGAATGTGACCACGCAGCAGCACCACAGACGCATCAGAGCCGGAGGTGGGATTTCCAGACCTCACATCCGTTACAACAACAAGAAGAAACATGGACCTGTCTGAAGAAAGGATTTGAAAACCCATAGGTCCAAATTAAAAAGAAATTACATGCCAGGTGCACGTGCGAGGTGCCCATACAGAACGCATTGGCTCACAGCCGCAGGAGTATAAATCAGGCTTTTTGCAGCCTGAGAGAAAGACTGCCGTCTCTACTCAGGGCTGAAATAACCTCTTTTTCTACATTGTTTTGGGTAAAAAAGGTAAAAGTCGTATATTTACTTAGGTTATTATTCTCCTAAAAACACACCAGAATTGAACATTGATTTCATCAGTAAAGCACAGAGCTCTTTGTAGTAAAGCTGCAAATTAGGGCTGTCAAAGTTAACGCGATAACACAAATTTGTTTTAACGCCACTAACTTCTTTAACGCATTGACACAACTTGCGATTTTTAGGTTGTAGCGGCTCAGTTTTAAAACTAGAGTGAAGATACTGGTATCGTATGAAACTAGAAAACCTGATGAATCCATCGGTACCAACCATGTCATACTAGCTTGTAGTGAAGGAGGTTAAATAACGCTCTGAACTTACGCTAAATTTTGGGGAGGAAAAACTGTCATATCCATTTTCAAAGGAGTCCCTTGACCTCTGACCTCCAGATATGTGAATGTAAATGGGTTCTATGGGTACCCACGAGTCTCCCCTTTACAGACATGCCCACTTTATGATAATCACATGCAGTTTGGGGCAAGTCATAGTCAAGTCAGCACACTGACACACTGACAGCTGTTGTTGCCTGTTGGGCTGCAGTTTGCCATGTGATGATTTGAGCATATTTTTTATGCTAAATGCAGTACCTGTGAGGGTTTCTGGACAATATCTGTCATTATTTTGTGTTGTTAATTGATTTACAATAATAAATATTTACATACATTTGCATAAAGCAGCATATTTGTCCACTCCCATGTTGATAAGAGTATTAAATACTTGACAAATATCCCTTTAAGTATATTTTGAACTGATAAAAAAATGTGAGATTAATCAGGATTTAATATTTTAATCGATTGACAGCCTTAATGCAAACACAACGTGATCTAACATCAGGTCTCTCTTAAGGAAACTACAACAGGATTTTAACAGGGGTTAGTGCAACAATAATAAAGATTAATTAATAATAATTAAATTGGAGCCTCCTGGTGACTAGCTGACTATCTCGTAGTGAATCTAAAGCTCTTCGAGGGACGCTGATCTGAGCTCTCAGCTTGTGTCTTCTTCTACTTCTACTACTACTACTACTACTACTACTACTACTTGTACTCTGTTTGGTCAGGCATTAAGCTCTTAGCTACTGTAACACTGTCTGTCTGCAGATATTAAACAAACACAAACAGCAGATGAATCAGTGAGAGTACTTATTGATCTGTCTGTGGTGGAAGAAGTATTCTGATGTTTTACGTCCGTAAAAGTAGAAATACCACATACAAGTAGAAGTCCTGCATTCAAACTTTTACTAAAGTAAAAGTATAACAATATTCTTTAACAGTAAAAGTACTCATCATGCAGACTGACACATTTCAGAATATTATATATTATATTATAGGATTATAATTATTGATGCATTAATGTGTTCACTATTTGAATGTTGCAGCTGATAAAGGTGGAGCTAACTTCAAGTACTTCATGTAGAGCTACTGTAGGTAGCTTGTCATATGTTTATGATATTAGAGTTCACAGTTTACCTGTCGTCCTCCTCTTGTTGCTCTGGTGCTTTTCCTACAGTTTAAACAGGTGGTCTGTCCTCTTGCAGCTGTCTCACTCTCTGCAGCTCGTCTTCATAGAACAGCAGCTGGTCCACCTGGAAGCTATCATCAGGTTTGTCCTCCAGGTGTCTCAGAGCCTCCGTGACACAGCCGCCGCCGTCGTCACGCCGTCTGGCCTCCTTCAGGTCCTCGTAGAGCTTCTGGAAGACGTCTGAACCCTGACGGCTGCAGACAGACCTGCAGGGAGGACAAACTGAGGTGTGAACGTCTACATACTCCAACAATAAGACCTCCTCTGTGGGGTTTAGGGTTGGTTACGGTTAGACGAGTCAAACTTATAATTACATCCATTTTGCACCTTACAGCAGTTTGCACACTGTATGCATGTACTTGTTAAAAAGAGCAGACTTTTTACTTTTAATTGTGTTTTTATATCTGTTTTTTGTTCACAATTCTTTGTTCAGATGTCTCTTTGTCACCACAGGTCATTTTATACAGTGAGGTCAATGAAATGTCTCCTATTGGGACTAACATCATCACACATGAATACAGTTGGGCTCATTGGATCCACAAGAGTCTCAGCTTTACAGTGATACCCAATTTATGGAAATCAAGACTGTTTTAGGGACCCCAGTGTGCAGAAATATTGAAGACTCTGTATTTTGAAACACTGTGAGAGGTTGTTGAAGTGGCCCCACATTGTTTCAGAGGTTGACAGATGGACTGAATCAACACGCCGACTCTCGGCAGGGTTTCAGATCAGGCTGAATTTTAAATGGATTCACAGCAGCAGGTTGTCTGGTTTACATGTGTTTTATCATGTTACTGCGGTTTCTGTACACAGTGAGTCGGAGTGACAGCTCAGCAGGACGGAGGATGATGTGTGTGTTTGAACTACTTTACTACTGACAGAGGAAACTACCAGGATGTTAACCCTTCACCTTCAACTAAACATCATTAAAACCTCAACTCTAAAACACAGTCAGAACCCTCAAACAGCCCTCACATTCCTAAAAATGTCCTCACTCGTCAAATATGTTATCACATTCCTAAAAATGTTGTCACTTCCAAAAAAATGTCCTTGGATTTTAAATGTCCACACTATCCAAAAATGTCCTCAATCGAAAAAATGTCTTAATTTTCCAAAGAATGTCCCACTCGCCAGAAATGTCCTCACATTCCTAAAAAGTCCTCATTTGGTAAAAATGTCCTCGCTTCCCAGAAATGTCATCAGTTCTCTAAATGTCCACACTTTCCAAAAATGTCCTAACTTTCCAAAAATGTCCTCACTTTCAAGTAATGTCCCCACTTTCCAAAGAATGTTATCACTTCCTAAAAATGTCCTCATGTCTCTAAATGTCCACACTTTCCAAAAATGTCCTCACTTTGTAAAAATGTCCTTAATTCTCTAAAAAGTCCCCATTTTCGAGAAATGTCCCTACTTTCCAAAAATGTCCTCACTTTCCTAAAACGTCCTCTTCCTCCTCTTCATCACCTCCTCCTCCTCCTCTTCATCACCTCCTCCTCCTCCTCCTCTTCATCACCTCCTCCTCATTCTCCTCCACCTCCTCTTCATCTCCTCCTCCTCTTCTTCATCACTTCCTCCTCCTCCTCTCCTCCTCCTCTTCATCACCTCCTCCTCCTCCTTCTCCACCTCTTTTTCTTCACCTCCTCCTCCTCCTCCTCCTCTTCATCACCTCCTCCTCATCCTCCTGGGGGAGGTGCAGTGACTGACAGGGTGGAGCTCAGGACGGCTGACTTCCTTCCTGTTTATCTCAGCCCGTCACAGGTGTTTGACTCTGTGTTTCGCCTCCTGTCAGCAGGTAAACTGCTGTTGTTCTTCTTCCTCTCAGTGTGACAGACAGCAGCTCTCAGGTCAGCTGACCACGTCGTGATCCTCTCTCCTTTCTCTCCTCCAGAGACTGAAGGATGATTGTAGCTGCAGGAGAAACTTCCAGACTGTTTGAATCCATCTTTACTTCTGTCTTCATGCTCCAGCTTGATTTAAGGTTAGAATTGAAAACTCTCGTGTTGAGAATAATTAGCTGTTGAGTATTAGAGCTGACCATGGATGTATAAAGAGAACGGAGCTGACGGGAGAGCTAGAGACCACCTTGGAGAAGTTAGAGGAAGTATACACGTGGGACTACGTCCGCTTTTCAAAATACTGTAAGGTGTTAACAAAGGGAACTGTATATACAAATTACATAAATGGAAATAATATTGATTGGTTTATATTCAACAGAAGTATAAAACATTACATGTCCCTTATAAATTAATATGAAAATACCACGAATTTGTGAGGGAAATGTCTTTATTCTTTGATTTCTGGGTTGTTGGTAAAAAATGTACTAAATAGTTCCTGACAATGACTGATATATTTGACTTCATGACATCTCTGACTACATAAATGCTGGAAATCAAGTCCATAGAAGTGTATGATTCAACTTTTCTCATGGTCTAGAGTTAACAAGTTAATTAAAATACTTGTAGAATCGCATTACATATCGAATCTGCACCCAAGTATTGTGATAGTATTGAATCAGGAGATAGGTGAATCGTCTGAGCCCTACTGATTTGTTGAGTATTTGTTAAATAAAATGTACATGAATCATGAGAGCATCAGAAATTAGATTATTACTAATCTTAATCCACCAAAACTATCAACAGCAAAGCTGCTAAAACCTGCAGCCTCATGAGACTCAGAGCGTCTTCTGTCTGCTCTGTATTCTGCTCCTTAAAAGTCCAAACAGAAGATCATTTTTAATCTTCTGCCAACAAGATAAGAACTTGTGTGTTCAGGATTAAAAAAAGTCGTCTTTTGGGATTTCAGTCATTTTCTTTATCAGAACAACCGAGAAAATTTTAATCCTGGACTCAGACCTCCATTACTGGAGGAACTAAACACACAACAGCAGCTGAAATTAAACACTGAACTCTTTGAATCTCTATTCTTCTTCAAACATCCTCCTCCTCCTCCTCCTCCTCCGGGCTTTATGAGGAGCTGACAGCCTTTAATTCCCACACTGTGCAGCTGTGTGTGTGGCTGATGTTGTTGCCATGGCGACGAGCTGACCCTAATCGAAGTGGGGAGCACCAGGTTCTCAGTTTCATCAACCCCGGCCACCTGCCACCAATCAGATGACCCCACCTTCCAACGCCAGCCAATCAGAGCAGAGCAGCCGGTCTAAATAATCTCTCAGCACTAATGGCTGAATTCTAAAGAGCTTCATGGAAATTGTGAATAAAATAATAAAAAGCTATGATCAATTTGTCAGCTGAGAACAACCCGACGAGCTGCGACCACACTTTACGGCCCCACGTGTTTTGTCACCATAACAACTTACACTAATCGCCATTTTCCTTATACTAGTCAAATTACCTTATTCAGCGTTCGGTTGTACTACGTTAGGTTGAACTCAACCTTCTCATGTCACTTCTGGTTACAAAACACCAAGATGGCGACGGCCAAAAACCAAGATGGCGACGGTCAAATACAGAGATGCCGACGGCTAAAACACCAAGATCGCAAAGGCCAAAAACCAAGATGGCGACGGCCAAATACCAAGATGGTGACTGCCAAAACATCAAGATGGCGACGGCCAAAAACCAAGATGGCGACAGCCAAATACCAAGATGCCGACGGACAAAAACCAAGATGGCGATGGGCAAAAACCAAGATGGCGACGGCCAAAAACAGACACGGCGACGGCCAAAAACCAAGATGGTGTGTTAGTTTCATGTATTAATGTGAGGAAGGTTACAGCCTCCTCATCATGTTTTCAGCTCTTCAAGCTTCATGTACGACATCATTCATTCACTCAGTCTGGTTCTGATTTTATCCACACAACTACTTTTACACCTGTGTTCATTCGTTAAATAAATCTTCACACACCTGTTACAGGTGAGAGCTAATGACAGCAGGATAGTGAGTTTCTACTGTTCACACTTGTACTGTGTTCTGTGTGTTTTACACTTGATTCTAATTTGTCTAAATGTTTGTTGTGGTGTTTGTTCTTTGCAGTGAAGATGTTATTAAAGGTTCTTTGTGTTGTATTATTGTCTCTGTTCTCAGCGTGCGTTTGTTTTCTCTGCGTTCTTTCATTTTAATCTGCACCAACAAACTGAATCTGGTTCATATCACAGTCTGATCCACGCGGGGCGACACGCTGCAGCTTCAGGCAACATGTTTGTCTGGAATAATTGGATTATTTTAAATTAAACTTTCACAGTTGCTCACAGAGAGACGGAGCTTATAGTCTGAGCTGATTCCTCTCAAACCGAAAGAAGAAACTCAGCAGAAGAGAAATTTTGTGAAAAGACAAAGTCAAAGTCAGCTGTATTGTCAGAGTAGAAGAAATGAAGCCCCTCTTAAGCTACATCAACAAATCTATAACTATATTATACTGCTGCCATACTTTACTTACTTATTCTACTGCACTGGCTCCACCTAAGTTCAATTAACTATCAATTTACCATTTATAAATGATGTTATTATAAAGTGTCACCAAATATTCAAACTACAACGGCTGCAAGACACAATAGAGCTCTTATTATGTTAGGACTATATCTTCAAACTACAAAATAAAAGCCTCTGTAAGACTCACTCTCTCAGGTGTTGGATCCTGGTCTCCAGCAGGCTGCTGTTGATCATCGGGGGCCCCTGAGGGCTCTGAGGGGCCTCCGGCTCTGCTGGGTCTCCTGGTTTACAGACAGAAACAATAGCATTTTATTTAAAATCCTGTATTTTGTTCCACTGTATGTCTGTAGTTTATTGTCTCCCTCTTTCAGTTCTGGAGCAGCTCTGCCTCCATTAATAAGAGCACAGTAGAGTCTGTGGAGGTGATCTAATGGGATTATAATGGAGTCTAAACACACACACACACACGCACACACACACAGCTAGAAATCTACTGATGACTATGAGCTGAGACATGACCAGGCTGCATTATGGCGAGTAGAGATGTGATGTCTGAGTTAAAGACATTCAGAGTCTCAACAGGTTGGGAGTCTTAACGAGCTTTGAATCTTAACGAGCTCAGAGTCTTAATGAGGCTCTTGATTACGAGAAACTCTGAGCTGTAACGAGCCCTGAATCTTAACGAGCTCTGATTGTTAACGAGCTGATGACCTCACAGAGATATCACAGTTCTTTAGGGGTCATTAAACCTGGACGCCAGGTACAAACCGAAATTCTAGGGGACATTTTCATTGACACTTCAACCGCTTTCACCATTTACATCCACTGACAACTGAGCTGACCTCAACTATTTTAGATCTTCCACCTTTAATGTCATTTTAACTGCTGTCAGTGGAAACACTTCAACTGTCTTCAATGTTTCCACTTTAACTGACATTTCAACTACTTTCATTTCTTACTGAAACTAACTGAAAGTAACGCAAATTTGTTTTAACGCCACTAATTTATTTAACACATTAACACATTGTGATTTTTAGGCTGTAGTGTAGCGGTTCCAAAAAAAGTCTGAAAAATGTCAGAAAAAAAGTCAGAAAAAAAGTCAGAAAAAGAAAAAGTCCAGAAAAAGTCCAGAAAAAAAGTCCCAAAGATGTTCGAAAAAAAGTCAAAAAAAAAAAAAAAAGACTGAAAAGAAGTCTGAAAAATGTTCAAAAAAGTCAACAAAAAAAAAGTCTGAAAAAAAGTCTGAAAAATTCTGAAAAAAGTCCGAAAAATGGTCAAAAAAAGTCTGAAAAAAAAACAAAAAAAAAAGTCCCAAAAAGTTCGAAAAATGTCAGAAAAAAAGTAAGAAAAAGAAAGTCTGAAAAAAGTCCGGAAATGCTTGAAAAAAAAGTCTGAAAAAAAGACTGAAAAAAAAGTCTGAAAAATGTTAGAACATTTTTTTCCAAAAAATGTCAAACTGTCCCCGTGCAATTGGTAATCACAAACACTCTGACATCTGTAAGTTAAGGGTTCATCCTCTGGGAAGCAGGAATATCAACAACAAGCATCAAGAGAAATCTGTTAAATCTGACATCATCCTCCTCCACCACTAACAAGACTACAAACTAACCCCTGAAGACCAGGATGGATGACACAAAGAGTTAACATGACGACAGACCATCAGAGGCTCCTTCATTAAATTCGGTTGTAACCATAACAACCAGCAAATACATGTAGAAATATGTACATACATACAACATGAGTGCATTCATGAATAAATACGCATAAACATGCTGTCATTCATATTAAAAAATCCAGAGATTGTTTGTGTGTTAGCTCCTCTAACTTCTATTAATTAATTATTATTTTCAATCAATTAATCTGCAATTTCCTCAATTAACCCTTTAAAACTCTGATGGCGTCCCTCGGAGGAGGAGTCCCTTGACCTCTGATGGGTTCTCTGGGTACCCACGAGTCTCCCCTTTACAGACATGCCAACTTTATGATAATCACATGCAGTTTTTTGAATGTATAAATGTGTTATTTTCTCCTATTCTAAAATGGTGTGTTTGAATATTTCAATGAATTGATTACAGTTACAAGAACAACAATGTCCATATGTACGTTTAAAAAGTACTTAGTCAGTTTCATCAACCAAAAGATAAAATATGGATAAAAACAGAACAAGAGGATTTCCTCGAATGTTGAACTGTCCCTTTAAGACGCCTGGTAAAGCTGCTCATGATACTTTTATATATTTTTGTCAGGATTTCTACATTTTCTGTAGCAGGAGAAGTCTCTGTGCTCTGTGACAGGAGGAGAGAAAGTTTCATCTTCAGCTGAGCTGCTGAGGTTTTTTTTTTTTGTTCAGAGGTCAATGAAGCGAGACGAACAGGTTCACAGCAGAGGACAGATTGTGACTGAACCAAGCCAACAGGAACTGAAGACTGAGAGGAAGAGGACGAATAAGCTCAGTAAGGACAGCGGGAGGAGAGAGACACTGCAGGGATAAATATCCAGTCATTAACATTGGTCTCCACAGGAAGGACAGACTTATTAGTGCTGGGGGAGAGTCTGATCTGATGTTTAAATCTGCATGAAAAAACACTCATTCATCTCCATCCCACCACTCTGTCCTTCCTAGAGGACTTTGTAATGCTGTATTTCTACTGTTTACCTCACGATCGTGACAAAAAAACATTAAATAGTTGCTGCGGTGGAACTGAACAGAGTTGTAAAGTCCTTTCTCATTTTGTTTACAAAGTACTATGTTTATGTACCCAGTGTGTACTTTATACCCTGTGCATGTGTACTCACCACTCAGCTCCTCTTCCAGAACTTTCTGCAAGTGCTTCATCATGGCCTCCAGCTCACTGACCTGAGGATGGCAGAAATAAAAAAAAAAACTATGTCTGATATCATTCTCTATAATAACAATCATTTATTTTATCCCTCAACGTGTAGTTTCTGTTCTGGAAAAACACTGAAGGTTCCTTAATGATCATAAATGATTTAAATTATAATAAACACACAAAAAAAAAAATCAAGCTTTAAAGGTAGTACAGAGGAGACCTCTGTGTCTGTGGGAGAAGCTGACTGATATTAAGACAACAACTCCCATGATCCCTTGCTGCTTCACCACGTCACCAAACTCCATCTTTTGTTATTGTTTTTATTGAGTGGCAGAAAAGGAAGTTCAGGAAAAAAAGAGTTTTTGACCATTTTCTGGAAATTCGGTTCAAATTTGAGCTAAATTTGGGTGAAAAAATTCAATTGACTGTTGTGTTGATGACATGACACTGACAAGTGAAGTAAAATATTATTCAGTTATTTGGCGATAAATCTTGGTGGTTTGGTCAGGTGGTCGGCCATAAACATGCACTAATGTATGCATGCAGCGTATCCTGATACAACGGTTTGTATGATATCTGACGAAAAGTTATTCCTCATTTTTCGTGCGTTCTCCTACGAATGTCCAGAAACACGCGTCAATTTCTGCTCGTTACATACATACAGTCTTTTCAAAATAAACTTCCGTCTTCACAGGAAACAACTTAGTTAGGTTTAGGAAAAGATGGTAGTTTGGGTTAAAATAACTACTGAAGTGGCTGAAGTAACTGAAGTACGGAAGTTAAATAAATCAATGTTGACTTCTGGTTTCACACGGGACATGAACAGCGGTCTCCAGTGTTTTTCATGGCGTTTTGTCACTGTTACAGCTCATTAGTTTTCATAGGCATAGCTATGAACGATGTATGAGAACATATATATTATATATATATTACATTATATAATAGCGCGTTAACGCAAAGTTGTTTTAAACGCCACTAATTTCTTTAACGCAATCAATCTTTTGGAGGTTGGGATTGTTACTGAAACTGAATATGGCACAGTCCCACCTAAAATATTTTTTTTTTTTTCAAATTTGAGCTAAATTTGGGTGGAAAATTGACTTTTGATGACATGACACTGACAAGTAAAGTAAAATATTATTCAGTTAATTGGCTATAAATAAGAGTCCTCAGGGGCACGAGTGGATGTTTCGCCAGAAACGTCCCTGCAGACAGACTCATGAATATCATCAATCTAATCGTCAGTGTCTTTTAGAGAAATAGCATTTAGTTTGACTGCACCACCACAGCACTGATAACGTAACACATACATCAACATGTATAATTGATATAAATAATGAATTCAAATTTATCTATGACTGAAATCCAGAATGAGAAGCTTTAGTATCAATGATTCTGTGTTCAGTTTGTGTTGTGTGACAGAAGTGTGAAAGGCTCCCTGCATGCTGTGTGATGGAAACACAGCGAGTATCAGCTGCCATGTTAACGTCTTCAGGGAGTTCAGTGTGAAGGAGAGACTCTCTATATCACTCTGCTCCACACACAACTACTGAACCAACAATAAATATTATTTTTCATTATCTATGACAATAAACTCTCCCTTCTCTTCTTCATTGCTACCATCAGCTCTCCAGACACTAATAACCGTTTCTGTTCATCACTCAGGAACATTTCATTTCTGCTCATATGAAATACAGACTGAAGTCACATTACAGTAACTCTCAGGATACACCTACATCTTTAGCTCCACTCCTGGTAGAGTCGGGTTTAGATTAGGAAAGTTAAGTGTTTAAGATTAAGATTAAGTGAAAGTTAACGCGATAATAACGCATTAATTCATTTTAACGCCACTAATTTCTTTAACGCATTAACACAACTTGTGATTTTTAGGTTGTAGCGGCTCAGTTTTAAAACTAGAGTGAAGATACTGGTATAATGTGAAACTAGAAAAAAAAGTCTGGAAAATGTTAGAAAAAAATGTTCGGCTCAGTTTTAAAGCTAGAGTGAAGATACTGGTATCATATGAAGCTAGAAAAAAGTTTGAAAAAAAAGTCCGAAAAATGTCCGAAAAAAGTACGAAAAAAGTCCGAAAAAAAGTCTGAAAAATGTTCGAAAATAGTCTGAAAAATGCTTGAAAAGAAGTCTGAAAAATGTCCGGAAAATGTCTGAAAAATGTTCAAAAAAAGTCTGAAAATGTTCGAAAAAAATGTCGGAAAAAAGTCCGGAAAAAAGTCGGAAAAATGTCCGGAAAAATGTCCTAAAAATGTTCGAAAAAGTATGAAAAATGCTTGAAAAAAGCCTGAAAAAAAAGTCTGAAAAATGTCAATGATTGATTGACAGCCCTAGTAAATTCATACCAAAATTTTGTAAATTCAGACTTTTGAGGGAACGTTGAGGTAGTTATTATTATTGTTTGTCCGTGGCTGTAATGAACGCTGCAGCCTGCAGAGGGCGCTAACAGGAGTTTAGACTGGTTCTCTGCTTTATCTCAGTTTCTAAAATGTTCCTCTGTTGTATACAAACCATTGGTGACTCAAATATGAGACCAACAGTATGTGACCAGACGTCTGGTCTGAATGGACTTCCTGCCTCCTACACGTGTGACAGCTGGTTTGATCAGCTGTGGCGGTCTGAGGACAGACGGTCAGTAGGAGGTGAGACGGTGAAGTAAACCCAAAGATAGCTGCTGTACCAACAACACAGTCACAGATCAGATCAGTCTGTCAGCCGTGTTTAAACGATCAGGACAAACACAGGAAGTCATGTGTTCATTTAGCAAGTTGGTCTCTGTAATGCCAGGTCCAGCCTACGTGATATCAGCCCGACCTGAGAGACGGAGGGAACGAAAGTAGGCGAACATTGATTGTTCTATCCGGTGTATCATAGTGGACGACAACTATAGCCACATCTCGACAAAATGTCTCACAAATTTTTTGCCTTCTCTCTCTGATTATGACAAAACGTGTTTGTCTGCAAACTGTGAAACAGAAGAAAGAAGATAATCGCTTTTTCTTTCTTTGTTTAGGTTTTTCTGAGCTCCACACAGCCAGAATAGAACACGCCACCATTGTTTGTTTACAGTCTAGTTCCTGGAAGTCGGTCCCTAGCACCTCCTTCCCAATGACGGCGAGCTATGATTGGTCGGAAACCAGAAGAATTTGTGACTCTATAATCGTGTCAAGAGGACATGAATCCTCTGATATTCTGAACTATGTTTTGAGATGACTATAAACCGACTTTGCTATTTATTTGATGTGACTATAATTTAGCCCCTTTTGGACTGAGAGTCTAAATTAGAAGTTTATGACAATTTATCACTACATTTTCATCACTTCCCTTTTCTTCAATTATTTTTTGTTACTTCCACCCTTGAGGCCACTTTTCTTAATGATAAATAGTCATTTTGTGTTGTGAATGAAGAATGTAAGATGGTGAAAATGATGAAACGTTGCTTTGATTTCATCATATCACAACTGCTGCAGTCAAATCGGCTTTTTACCTTTCTCACCTTACCCGCTTTATAAAAATAACTTTTTTTAATCATATCACATTTCTACCATACGATACCAGTATCTGACTTTTCTTCTGCCTTTTTTCGAACATTTTTCAGACTTTTTCGGGCATTTTTCAGACTTTTTTTCCGGACTTTTTTTTCAGATTTTTCTTTTTCAGACAATTCTTCAGACTTTCTTTCTAAGAGTTTCCAGACTTTTTTTGGAGCATTTTTCTGACTTTTCTCAGATTTTTTTTTTTCAGACTTTTTTTTCTAACATTTTTCGAACATTTTTAAAAATAACTTTTTTTAATCATATCACATTTCTACCCACTGCTGCTTTAACTGATTATTGTCAACAATTCTTTCTATCAATAGAGGTTGGATTAAAAGAGAACAAAGTCTTTTTGTACTGAGAAACAAACTTGGTTAGGTTTAGTTAAAAACATCACGGTTTGGATTAAAATTACTACGTTACGTTATTAAGTTACGGACATAAATAAAAACTGACTTTTAGTTTCATACGGGAAATGAACAGCAGTCTCCTTCGTGTTTGTTTGAACCGTCCACCACACCTCCGTCCTCCCTACATAGACTTTCGCGGACTATTATTACGAACGTATTTATGATACGTCAAAAACAAAGGTAATCCGGTTTCCTTTGAAATATAATTCACAGTGCAGTTTCATCGTATGGAAACTTAATTTTTAGGAGACAGGTTTGTGATGTGAATTCAGTCAAACGACACGAAGACTTCAGAGACGACAGAAAAGAGATTGAAACTGAAATGTGCAGAAACAAAAACAGACGTGATGGCTTTGATTACCGTTTCTCTGCCGTCAGTTTAAATTATGATATCAAGCTACTGATCCAGCAGATATGAAGATAACAAAGCTCTAGTGAATGACATTAATCAGGGCCGGATATCAAACATCTGAAATGTTTCTGTAGCATTAAATATCGAAAATGAGCATCAAATGTTTGGTGGTTGATCAGATATTTTAACATCTAAATCAGGACGCTTTTCAAACTCTACACTGTATTTTAATCAGTGTAATTCCTCTATTCAACACTGATGATTTGATGTTAAATATAAAATGAAGGTTATTTAAGTACTGTTTGATATCAGTACTAAGATTCAAGTTGGCAGAGAGATAAATAATTTCCACCAGAGCAGAGAAATAAAGCCCGAGTGTAAGAGGCTGTTAGCTGCTGGTCTGTTCTGTCTCAGCTCCACTAATTATCCAGCTTCGCTCCATTTCTTCTCTTCTTCTCTCCTCTTTTCTTCTGTCATCACTTTCAGCAGTGACAAATAGGTTTAATCTCTCCCAGCCTCCCATTTTGTCTGAACCCCAAACACACCACAACCCTCAGCAGCTGGACTCTCATAAACTCTCTCTCTCTCTCTCTCTCTCTCTCTCTCTGTAGACGGTGTGTTGGACTCGTCCCTTCGGTCGGTCGCTGTTATAAATTGGCTGTAATCGACTTGGGATGCAGAGCTGCTATCTGACTCCTCTTTCTGCTATCAGCCTGGTTGTGTGAGTGTGTTGGATGAATTGGAACCAACTGAATTTTCTCTGCTGCTGAAATGAATCTTAAAAAAGTGAAAAACCACCAGCTTTGAATATTATCAGCCGACTGAATCTGCATTATCATTCATATCACCCCCAACTCGTCAAATACCTCCGTTTGGTCAGCGCCCCTCGGCATCGGAAACCGACCCACGGAGGCGCCCTTTAGCAACAGTATGTGACGAACCGGGCTTTCAACTAACTCCAATATAAACCCACCCGTGGTGTTTTTCGACGGTTCGAGCAAGTGACGTAGTATTAACCTCTTCAGCCCTATAGGGTGCTGGAAGGTGTGGTTCTCCTAGACAGACATACCCAAAATAAATGAAGAATAGCTCCACAACTACCAGGTCTATATGTATGATCTCAGAGAACTCATCCCCAGTGTCATATTATTGTATAATAATGATTAATTGATGCATTAATGTGTTCATCACTTTAATGTTGCAGCTGGTAAAGGTGGAGCTACTTTCATCGACTTTATATACTGATGGGTAGTTTGTGCATTTCCTGGGAATCACTTAAGTCGTATTGATATGTTAATCACATTTATTGGCTGATAATATTATGAATTAATCTGGAAAGCAACTAGTAATTTACCGTAAGTTATTTAATAAATGTAGAGCAGTAAAAAGTACAATATTTACCTCTGAGATGTAGAACAGTAGAAGTATAAAGTAGCATACAATGGAAATACTATATTTATAACACTGGCAGTAAAAAACTCATCAGTGAACAATAATGTGTTTTATTTTTCTCTCCATTAATTCTGCCGTTTGTGCTTTTAATCCCTCGTTCCTCCACTATGATGTTTTTATGAGTTGTAATTTTTCCCTCTTAATGTTTTTACTGTTTGATTTTATTCTTCACGTCTTAATTTTATCTGCTGACACGCAGATTTGTGACTAAAAACACACCAGGACGGTTTAATTAAGTTAATATAATATTAACAAGTCAGCTGGAAAATAAATGCAAAGATGCACTTTTTGGTTTATTTTCATCAACAGCAAATAAGCTGCTAATAATGTGCACGTTAGTTAACAGCAGGTCAGGACGTGTGTGTGTGTGTGTGTGTGTGTGTGTGTGAGGTCTCTAATTAGAGGACTTATGGGGCTCAGCTCAGTGTGAGAATCATATTATGTTAATTTGAGCCCAAACACAAACTGAACGGTCGTCACATTAAAACATGAAACCAGCAGCTCAGCCTCCACCTACTGAATCCTCTCTGGGTGTTTCATGCTAATCCCTGCTAATGCTAAAACACACGCACGCACGCACGCACGCACGCACGCACACACACACACACACACACACACATTCTACTCCGCTGCCCTAATTAGAGAGCTATACATAATAATATTTGGCCTTCTGAACACTGGATGTTAACGAGGATGAGCCGAGTGTAAACACAGAAACATGGATCAGAGTCTCTCTGCTCACATCGTGGTCAACATGTTTTTATTATTGTATATAGAATTATGATAGAATTATAGATAGAATCAGTGCTGAATGAATAAAGTAGTGGATCACAGGGACGTGTTGGTGCCCAAGCATAATTATTATTTCATTTAATTAATTAGTTGTTATCTGTCATTAGTATCTTTATGTGCACACTTTTATGTCTTATTCTGGTTTTAATCAGGTTCAGGATATATGGAGCGTAAAAACTAGTAAACCTCTATAGCGTCTTTACTAGGCAGTGGTGGAAGAAGTACTCAGATCTGTTACTGCAGTAAAATTACTAATACCACAATGTGATAATACTAGTAAAAGTCCTGCATTCAAAACGTAAAAGTATGTAAGTATTATCAGCTAAATGCACTTAAAGTAAAAGTATTGATGTATCAGTAAACTGTTCCCTGTTCAGGGTCTGAAATTCACTTTTTTCATTTCCTGTCACTGTCTGCCACTCAGAAGTTTTTATCTGTCACTTTTGAAATCTCTGCGCTAAATGAAGGAATAACATTTTAGATCCGATGTCATTCAATGTTCGATATACTTTACAAAATAAACATTATATTCACGGTAAATTACAGTGTTCGAATTACACCGTAGCTTCTGGGGGAACCCTATTTTTGGGTGGTGGGAGGGTACTGAACACAGTACTGTACTGTACTTTATAATTGTCATCTATAGAGGTTATTCACATAAAAACACAATTCAAATGATTATGATTATTTCAATATTTGCTTTGATAAAAAACATTATTGGCATCAGTAGTATTAATGATATATTATAAGCTGCTTAGAGCTAGTGTTAGGAAGTTAAACAGGTCATAATTCCCTCTCTAATATCTATTTTATATTTGCTGTGAAAACATCTCCTTCAAACAACTGGATTTATTCAAGTTTCTCAACAAAAACTACATTTTTACAAGATTACATTTGAACACATCATGATCAACGTTAGAATTTACCTTCAACCAATGGTCATTTCTACTGAACAAAGCTTGAACGCACCATAATGGAACCTCCGTTAACGTTAATAGCTGCGTTATTTAGCTAGTCAGGACTGTGCTGCTAACGGCTGCTAACAGCTAACGTTACTAACTCTCCTCCTGCTGATTTCAACACAGATTTGTTGTTCACAGTGTCGCATTATCAGGGAATAAATAAAGTGCGTCCCCTTAGGTTTAGTAGTAGTAACGCCATGCTTTTGAGCGCTTTTTTTTTCTGTCTGCCGTTTCTCCGGTCACAAACAAACTGGAATATGATAAAGCGTGCGTGTGCCGTTGCTTCATAGTGCATATGTAACTGTTGGAAAGCTTCAATAAGAGGAATCGATAGACACAGAGACATTAAATGACAGGAAGGAACACTTGATGTGTAAAATTAACCAGACGGACTCACCTGAGGGTCGGACAGGTAAAGTGTCTCTGCAGGTGTTGTTGTCTCTTCGTCCTCTGAGCAGGAATCAAATCCGTCCTGGTTGTAATAAACTTCTGCAGCCTGAGGGTCCTCGGGGATATCTGAACACACACAGATAAAACACTTCGGTTCAGGTAAGCTAACGGTTTATTTAGCTAACTTCTTAACTGGGTTGTCTTTAATTTAAACATTTAAACTGGTCATTTAAAATGTCTCGTATCAGATAAAATCCAGATGAGATTTAAGACTCTTTCATTTACACTCAACAACAGAAAAATAAAAGACAAGACATTTACAACACAAAACGTTAAAATTTGATGGATATAGTGCGTCAAAATGTGGCGCCAAAGCTAAATGAGTCACTAGAGCGCCAGAGTGAAAGGAAACGCCTCTTTTATTCACGTCATTTTGTGTTTTTGGCTGGACGCAGAAGGACAGCTCTGCAAACGCAAAAGTCTGTCACTGACTGAGTGAGGAAGTCCCACGATAGGTCGGCCGAGTGTTGTAGTTTCCTCATTGGCCGTTGCTCTTTCAAAATGAAAAGGCGGGAACAGGAATTTCACTAAACTTTGACTAAGCTGTGAAACTAGGCGATCTGGTTCTAACATGAAACCAGATTCAGCAGTGACAGAGACGATTTCTATCTTAAAATGTTTTCAGACGTAGATTCTGGTGGATTGTTTAGACGGAATAACAGAAGGTTTCCTGTTTGAAACGGCGAGCAGAGAACCACGGACCAATCAGGCGCATTCAACGATACGTCACCACTGAACGGCCAGTTGAATGGAGCAGCGTCCCAGAGTGTCCTCGCCGGACCTGGTGGACATGTACCGCTGGATTTAACATTATAGAACTGACCACTGACCGAACACGGTCAAGACATGTACTCAGTTTGTCTTGTTTCCATCATGTTATGTAGCCTCCAGAATAATATCAGTAGTTTAAAAATGGCCGTTGTTCCCCTTTATAAGTGACTGTCCATGCAGCCGTCTTGGCCAGGACTCCCTGGTAAAAGAGATTCTGAATCTCACTGGGAATATTCCTGGTAAAATGAAGGTTAAATAAAATAAAGAATAAAGGGCCGATGGATGAAAATGACTCCCAGAGTCTTCAATCTTTATGGATTTAATTTGTCACTTTTAACGGGCGCTCTGTCGGGACGATTATTCCTGCTAACGAGCTCGGAGAGTTTTAAAGATGGACGATGTTTAATTCATTTGGCTCTCTGACGGTCTGACAGTCTCTTCCTCCCCCTTCAGCCAGTCACACGGCTGGGATCAGACAGCGGGCAGTAGACCAGGGAGCAGACCAGATGGGAATTCAGAGCTGAATAAATCTCTGAATGAAGAACAAAAAGAGACCAAAACAAGTCAGACACCAGGTGGGAATGTTTTAGAACATTTCGTTCCCGTTAACCTCCTCGGGTCACATCTATTTATGAATAAATATAAATAAAGTCTTTTAAATGTACTCCTTTTTTTAAACCCATATTGAGCGTGTAACGAGGTCTTGGATGAACATAGCTCAGGCTGACTCTGTGGAACCTGATTGGCTGAGCTGCAGCACCGTGTGACGGAGGCTCAGGTGTTGGTGTGTCTGTTTCTGCTGAAGCTGAAAACATTTAGTGAGACCACCGAGGCTTTTAAACATCTGAGCTGTTGGTGTCTCTGAGGAGTTTCTGTTCCTGTCTGTTCGTTCAGAGTCGCGTCGAAGCTTCTGGACGATGAAGACGAGTCTGAGGAGCAGAAAGATGGAGAAGCTCTCGAGTGTCTGACAGCAGAAATCTAATATAAGTTTGAAACGTTGGCATCAAAATGAAGCTCAGTAAAGTTTATTAGGAAACTAGCTGTCTCTCTGTGGACACAACATGATATAATATAAAAGGATTTAATCAGAAATATAAAACATATTATTATATTATTATTTATTTATCAAGTCATTTATTAATTTATTTTTGATTTTGGCAGGTTCTGTCCTCTATATAAAACCACCTGCTGGTAATTTCCTTAAACAACGTTTTAGAATTTGCCATTAAATGTAGCAAAAATAATATTAAAAAATAAATTTAGCCGTTAATTAATTGATAAAATGTGACATAAATTGATATTTCTGCTTTAATTTGCTTCTTTACTTATAAATTATATATTTATTTTTAAATGTATGTATTTATCTATGTATTTACGCATTTATTTATTTATTTATGCACGATTTTTCCTACCCTTTTACCCTTATTTATTTCCCCAAACTCATTTATTTCTGTATTCTTTTCTTTAAACATTTCTTTACAAATTTCTTTTTACATATATAAACATAATATATACATAAATTTAAATGAAAAAAGTAATAATAAAAAAAAATACATCAATAAATAAAAGGGAAAATTAAACAGAAGAGTAAATAAAACAGAAAATAAGGACAATTTCGGAAAATGAAGAGGATCTCGAATAGTGAGGACATTTTGGGGAAATAAAAGATATTTCTGGTAAAATTTGACACATTGGACATTTTACAAAGACTTTTGTAAAAACAAACTCTTTTGTAAAAATGAAATCAAATTGAGGACATTTTTAGTAAAGTGATGACATTTTTGGGGAGTGAGGGCATCTTTCAAAGTTAGGTAATTTTTGGAAAATGAGGAAATTTTTCAGGAAATTATTGTAGAGTGAGGACATTTTTGACAGCGAGGACATTTTAATTGAAAGTGAGGACATTTATATAAGGTAAGGACACATTGAACAGGGCAGACATGTTGAACAGTGAAGGTATTTTTGACAAGTGAAGACATTTTGTTGGCGTGAGGACATCTTTCTTTTTGGAAACTGAGGACATTTTTATTAAAGTAAGAACAATTGTGGGAAGTGAGTAAGTTTTTGTAATTTGGAGACATTTTATAAAGTGAAACAGTGAGGATATGTTTGAGGAGGTGAGGATATTTTGTCCAGACGTCACCTCTTCTCAAAGGTTTGTTTCAGGGTTCAGGTTAGTTGTGTGTCCTCACAAGGATAGAAGCACAAATGAAAGTGTGTTTTGTGTGTGAGAAAACGTGAAATGAAAGTCAATGAAAATAATTTCTTGCATGATGACTTTAAACTTTAATTTCATCCCAAACGTTTTATTTTTCAGTTGAGTTTTTTGTCTCTGAGCGGCAGCAGCAGCAGCAGCGGCGGCTGCGGCGGCAGGAGAAAGTCTGCTCTCAGGTTTCATCATGTGTCCCCGAGCAGTTTGATGCAATCACACTTCTATAAACTCAGTAATGAGCTAAAGAGCTCGTCAGTGTTTCCCTCCGACTTTAAATTCATCTGAAACTTCCCTCAAAGCCTCTGATCGTCTGCAGAGTTTAACTTGCAGCTGCAACTCCAACATGACACAGCACACTGTACAGTCACAGTCACACTGCAGCTCCAAAAATGACCTTCTCATTAAACTGAACTGCATCCTCAGTTATGTTTGGAGGGAAACGTACTTTGTTGTGGATTACGTTTATCTTTGACGTATCACAAATACGTTTGTATTAGGGCTGTCAAAGTTAACGCGATTAATAAAATTAGTTAAATTAGCAAATTAGTTTTAACGGCACTAATTTCTTTAACGCATTAACACAACTTGTGATTTTTAGGTTGTAGTGGCTCAGTTTTAAAGCTAGCGTGAATATACTGGTATCATATGAAACTAGAAAACTGATTGTTTTTACGTCAAGACGAGAAAAAGACTGACTGAAGACAGCTTGGACTGAGTTCTATGACCACCTTTATGATCACAGGAGTGCGCACCGACTCTAGAAAAACTCTCCCGATTTTATTCTGACATTGGAAATTTATCTGCAACAGTGAAATCACTTGAAAAGTCGTTTGGTGGAAGGTCGGCATTAGTTGTATGGGAACGTGATTTTGTAGGAGACAGAGTTTCACACTGAGAGCTGATTGCATCAAACTCTGATACATGAACATGTGACTGCTGGATGCCGTTTCTCCAAAAAACAAAAACATGAACTTAACTTTGTTTTCTTCATGTGAATCTATATTTTCTGTGTTTTATGGCCCTCGAGGCGAGGAGAAAATCTAAATTATACCTGCATCTTCAGAATAAATAAAACGTGTCTGTTTTCAGTCCAATAACGTTTTAAAAAAAAACGTGTTTATGTGCAGCACATCAGTTTATTTTGGACTTCCCTGCAGGAGCATCTGGCTCACTTTCGTTCTCCAGCTGTGAGTTTTTCACACATATTTAACGTCTCAACAAACTTCAAAGAATTCATTTGATAATCGGGCCTGTTAGATCTCAGATCAGTGGGTCCCACACTGGGGTTCAGGGACCTCAACGGGCCTCCAGGGACCTGAAGGAGTCTCTGAAGGTCCCCAATGAAACAGGAAATACTCTCTTCTAATTACACGGATGTTTTGTGCATCACACAGAAATTTAGACAAGATAAAGTTTGAACAGGAAGCTGCTAAAGTTAATATACTCAAATACTCATTTGAGGTACTTGTACTTTGAGTATTTTCTACTGATAACATCCTGCTAACTGACAGGCAGCCACTTGAGGTCTTTGTCAGTTAAACATGCTTCATTTTAAACATTTAATTCAACTTTCTGATCATTTTGGAGGATGTACTTTGTGGTATTTCTGTTATCATTGATATAAATAGGGTGGACAAAATAATAGAAACACCTAAATTACGTATCCCAAACTTATTTCTACCAGAATCCAGGTGGGATGACGGATAAGAAGACGATACAAAAGTTCCCAAGTTCTTTCTCTCATTTAAACCACCCGTCACAAGTGACACTAATTTTAATGAAATTTGTGGCTTATGGCCTTTTTTAATTCGCGACAGCTCCTGGAGGATTTCATAGATAAACACCTGATTAAGTTGCTCGAACTCAGAAATCTCCGGAGAGCTTTTCTGCTACAGATCAGCTGTAAATTTCATTAGTTTTAACGTGCTGGCTGCTTGGTTCAATCAAGGAGCTTCAGTGACAGAGAACACGACGGGTAATATTAATCCATATTAACAAATCCTACCGCCGAACTGATGAAGAGTTATCAGAGTTTATTAAATCTGTTGGATGAGATTCATGAAGCGTAATTTAGTATCCGGTGAGCTGCTGTCAGGAACCGATCTGAGCTTCAGGATCAGGACGGATTTCACTCAAACATCAGAAAGTTCTGATCACAACGATGTGTAACACGTCCATATTGACTAAAGTTAACTGGCGTCTAATTGAAGGTTTTCAGTAAGTACAGTACTTGAGTAAATGTACTTTCCACCACTGCTGTGTTGAATGAACTTCATCAGTAATCATGCAGGAAATATAAACTATGATTTTTCTCACCGTGCAGCTCTGACGTCTCGCCATCCTGCTGCTTCAGGATTGGCTGCGACCCTCCTGGTGACCGGTGGTCCTGGTTGCTGATTGGCTGACAGGCTCCGTCCTCTCTGCTCTCCTGATGTTTGGAGGAGAAACAGCTGATTGAGTGTTTCTAAGTGAAACCCAGCGGAGAGAGAAGAGACTGAAGGTTTCAGGACTAATTAACCTGTCGGAGGATTAATTCAACATAAACCCGTCTGTGGGTTAAACTCAGCGAATTAATCTTTTCTTACATTCAGAACGTCCAGGCTGACTTTTTCAAAATGGCGGCTCCTCAGTTCTCTCCGGCGGCTGTGGATCTCCTCGTATTTCTCCTCAGCCAGCTTCCTGTTGGGACAGACACCAAGAACTGAGTCCACATGTGGTCGTATCGTCCGACTCCCCACCAGCCTCCACGTCTGGTATGTTCTCTTTAAATAACATTTACTTGGGCGCCCCGATAGCTCAGTTGGTAGAGCGGGCGCCCATAAGGCTGAGTCCGAACCGCGGCGGCCAAGGTTCGAATCCGACCTGCGGCCATTTCCGCATGTCGCCCCCTCTCTCTCTCCCCCTTTCTAGACATCCACTGTCCTATAAATAAAGGCTTGAAAACGCCCCGCAAAAAAACATTTACTTTATAGACAGGTGGAAAACTACTGCAATTTACATCAACGCCAAAAAATGGCGTTCACTTAGTGGCGTCAGGGTTGCCCCAAAAGATGTTGGGGAACAGTGCAGAGAGAAACTGGGACCAGAAGTGGAAGAAGTACTCTGATCTTTTACTGAAGTAAAAGTAGTAATACTACAGTGTAGAAATACTCTAGTATTATAAGCTTTATGTAGTTAAAGTATCAGTAGTAAAGTATTATCAGCTTCATGTAGTTAAAGTATCAGCAGTAAAGTATCATCAGGTTCTTGTTTAATTGAGAATATTTTGTTCATGTTTCTACGTTCAGAATTATTCAGGAAAAATAAGTTTTGTGTGTTTATTTATTCAAATTTGATTAAAACATTTTTGTATTTTTATTTATTTACGACACAGTTTCAATACTTTTTATGTTATGTAAGTTTATTAAGTTACATAACCTTTTAACTTGTTTTGCACAGATTTTAGTGATATGAAGTACTTGAACATACTCCTAGAAATGAGATCACAATAAGTATAAAACTACCAGTGTAGTCAGTGGAGAAGTTGTGGATCTGTGGGTGATTTCATTCTGCTGGTTGTGTTTCCTCCCGTGGGACAGAGAGAGAGAGAGAGAGAGAGAGAGAG